>OX352773.1:121802936-121805436 GCA_947095535.1 Poecilobothrus nobilitatus
TTATTATTATTATTATTATTATTATTATTGTTATTATTATTATTATTATTATTTTTATAATTATTATTATTATTAATTATTATTATTATTATTATTACTATTATTATTATTATTATTATACCCTACACCTAAAGTATAGGGTATATTAACATTGGTATGGTGTTTGTAACCACCAAAAGGAAGCGAGTTGATATAGACATGTATATATATTCTGAATCAGGATCACCTCCTGAGTCGATTTAACGATGTCCCTGCGTCCGTCCGTCTGTCCGTCCGTTTACACGATAACTCAAAAACTAATGAAGCTATCTAATGAAATTTATATAGTAGGTTACTAATTACGAAAGGAAGGCTAAGTTCTAATCTGGACAATATCCGTCCATGGGTTCGGATTCTGGAAGCTTCCGAATGATTCTGGAGCAAACGAGATTATCTCAAAAACCAACAAAGATAGAACCTTTAAATTTTGTACAATGATGTTCCTTCCCGTTTGATTTATGTCTCTGAAATTTAAGAGTCTTTTGTCCATGGGTTTGAGTTTTGGAAGCTTCCGAACAAGCACCAGAGCAAATGAGATTATCTCCAAAACCAACAAAGATAGAACCTTTAAATTTTGTACAATGATGTTCCTTCCCGTTCGATTTATGTTTCTGAAATTTAAAAGGATTTGGTAAATGGGTTTGGTTTTGGAAGCTTCCGAATGAGCACCAGAGCAAATGAGATTATCTCCAAAACCAACTAAGATATAACCTTTAAATTTTGTACAATGATGTTCCTTCCCGTTCGATTTATGTCTCTGAAATTTAAAATGATTTGGTGTTATAATGGTGTTCTTTCATGTTTGATTTAGGTCTCTGAAATTTGAGAGGATTTGGTCCTTTGGTTCAGATTTTGAAAGCTTCCGAACGAGCCTCAGAGCAAATGATATTATCTCCAAATGCAACAAAGATATAACCTTTAAATTAGGCAGAATGGTGTTCCTTCATGTTTGATTTATGTTTCCGAAATTTGTGAGGATTTGGTCCAGCCCCAGAGCAAACGGGTATATCTCCAACTATTATTATTATTACTATTATTATTATTACTATTATTATTATTAGTATTATTATTATTACTATTATTATTATTACTATTAGTATTATTACTATTATTATTGTTATTATTATTACTATTATTACTATTATTATTATTATTACTATTATTATTATTATTATTATTATCATTTTTATTATTATTATTTTTATTATTATTATTATTATTATTATAATAATAATAATTATTATTATTATAATAATAAATATTATTAATATTATAATAATAATTATTATTATTATTATTATTCTTATTATTATTATTAATATTATTATGATTATTATGATTATTATTATTTATATTATTATTATTATTATTATGATTATTATGATTATTATGATTATTAATATTAGTATCTTTATTATTATTATTATTATTATTATATCAGTATTAGTATTATTATTATTATTATTATTATTATTATTAATATTATTATGATTATTTTTATTATTATTATTAATATTATTCTGATTAATATGGTTATTATTATTATTATTATGATTATTATGATTATTATTATTATTATCATTATTATTATTACTATAATATTATTATTATTACTATTATTATTATTATTATTACTATTATTATTATTACTATTATTATTATTACTATTATTATTATATGATTTGGTCCTTGGGTTCGGATTTTTAAAGCTTCCGAACGAGCCTCAGAGCAAATGATATTATCTCCAAATGCAACAAAGATATAACCTTTAAATTAGGCAGAATGGTGTTCCTTCATGTTTGATTTATATTTCTGAAATTTTTGAGGATTTGGTCCATGGGTTTAAATCTTGGAAGCTTCCGAACAAGCCCCAGAGCAAACGAGTATATCTCCATAACCAACAAAGATAGAACCTTTATTTTTAGTACAAGAGGGTTCTGTTAAGTTTCCTTTTCTATAAAGTTGGAAACTGATATTTGAAAGAATTTGAACCATGGATTCGTATTTTGGAAGACTCCGAACGAGCCCCAGAGCAAACGAGTATATCTCCATAACCAACAAAGATAGAACCTTTATTTTTAGTACAAGAGTGTGCTGTTAAGTTTCCTTTTCTATAAAGTTGGAAACTGATATTTGAAAGAATTTGAACCATGGATTCGTATTTTGGAAGACTCCGAACGAGCCCCAGAGCAAACGAGTATATCTCCAACTATTATTATTATTACTATTATTATTACTATTATTATTGTTACTATTATTACTATTATTAGTATCACTAGTATTATTATTACTATTATTCTTATTACTATTATTATTATTACTATTATTATTATTACTCTTATTATTATTACTATTATTATTATTACTATTATTATTACTATTATTATTATTACTATTATTATTATTACCATTATTATTATTACTATTATTATTATTATTATTTTTATTTTTATTTTTATTA
>OX352773.1:121812936-121815436 GCA_947095535.1 Poecilobothrus nobilitatus
GATATGGGTGTGATGACGGAGAGAATTCCCATTCCCAACCGGAGGGAAAAAGGGAAAATAAAAAAAGAGAGAGAGGATAGAGAGCAAGAGAAGGATAAGAAGAAGGAATTGGAAAAGCTATAGGAGGCTCCCAGTACCTGGATCAAGGTCGTACCTAGAAAAAAGATGAGAGAGAGGAAAGAAAAAGCCAGGAGTAAAGTCCTGGAGAATGTCACCGTTGAAGTCGGGGAGAAAGCTAGTACTAATAAAGGAGTACGAAAGAGAGCACTTCGTTGTGAGGCAATCCTGATTAAACTAGCCCAAGGCAAATCTTATTGTGAAGTATTACGCATTATCAGGAAGAGAGTTAACCCTGAGAACACGGGGACAGAGGTAAGAGCGGTTTGAAAGACGCGGGTCGGAGCAGTCCTACTGCAACTAGGGGCCGGAACAGGATATAAAGGTGCATTTGGCGAGTCCCTCAAAGTTATACTGAGGAAGAACGCAAGCGTGTGCAGCTTAGAACCAAAGGAGACGGTGGAGATTAGAGATCTTGATGACCTCACCACCTCGGAGGAGGTGAGTAATGTCATTAAAGAAGTTTTGGGCGGTTGGACCGCGAGTTTCAAAGTCTCGGTAACCGACTCTAACAGAATGGCACAAAAAATGGCAATAGTGACCATAGGAACAAAAGGCGCCCAACAACTTATAAAAACTCAGCACATAAAAGTAAGATTCGTCAGCTGCAGAGTCGGGCAGAGGGCAACCGCAACCAAGTGCTATAAGTGCTTTGGGTGCGGTCACCGTGCTGGGATATATAAAGGCCCTGATAGAAGCAGGCTCTGCTTCAGGTGTGGCGGACCAGACAACAAGGCGAAGGTGTGTACATCCCCTGAACGATGCTTTCTGTGCGTTGAGAAGGGCCACGATTCTGGTAGCGTAAATCATATCCCTGGGTCAAGGAGATGCGAGGTGTTTAGGAACGCTCTAGGGAGCACTCAATTAGTTATAAGTTGATCCGGATTATGCAAGCGAATCTTAATCGGAGCAGACGGCAGACTATCACTTGCACCAGCTAGTCCACAAGCACAATGCCGACCTGATCGTTATCAGTGAGCAGTACAGGGGCCTATTATTTACGTACTGTTACCGCGATGAGGTTGGGACTGCGTATATCTGGGTACGGGATGCCGAAAGGATTACGGTGAAGGCACACGGACGTGGGAAAGGCTTCGTATGGATCAAAAGTGGAGGAATGACCATATATCAGCTGCTACTTTACTCCGAATGAACTAATCCAGACCTTCAAAATTCAAATATATCTCGGACATGGCGGCCAGAAGGGGACTAATTGTACTAACTAGTTGTACGTCGACGTTTCGCCGCCCAGATTTAGGGAGACTATCCCCGACATCTCCTTCGCGACGCAAGATCTCGCATCACTAGTGGAGGGTTGGAGCGCATTGGAGGACTATACCGGAAGTGATCACCAGTGCATTACTTTCTGCGTTCGGGAGAGGTCAGACCCATACCGGAGTGCTGGACAAGAGCTTGGGCGGTGGAACGTCGGAAGGCTTGGTTAGGCTAGATTTTCCTAAATACTTCGAGACGCCTGGTTTATAGTAGAACACCCAACTAATCGCAGAACCCGGGCTGTTCTGGAAGAAACAATGGGTCCTATTCGCAGGGCCTGTGAGTTGTCCATGCCCCGGAATAGACCGGGACCACGTCGATGTCCGGTATATTGATGGACAGAGGAGGTTGCGGATCTCAGAAGACTCTGTCTTCGGCTTAGACGGAGAGTACAAAGGTCGCGGAATCGTCAGGAGGCAAATACTATATCCGCGAAACATAAGGTGGCAAAGAAGTTGCTGCGGTACCCCATTAACCGAAGCAAGGTTTTTCAATGGAGAAAGCTAGGGGAGCAGGTGAAGGCTAACCCGTGGGGCCTTGGCTATAAAATAGTCGCAGAAACGCTTAGGTTGGGGACTGCGCCGAGCTGCATGAGTACGCAGACGATTACACGGATAGTTGATGTACTTTTCCTATCACACCCACTTCGCGAAGAGACCGCTGAAATAGAAATAGGTGATATTCCCCTCTTCACTGATGAGGAGCTGGGAGTTGCAGGTGACTCTTTACGTAACCGCAAAGCGGCCGGACACGATGGGATACCCCCAGAAGCCCTGAAGTCTGCGTTCCGTGCAAGACCTGACCTCCTGCTTAGAGTGTACAATTCCTGCCTCATTACCGGAACCTTCTGTCAACGATGGAAAACTGAACGCCTTGCGCTGCTTAGCAAAGGCAAAGGTGACGTAAAAGCTCCAACGGTAAATCGTCCACTGTGCATGCTGGACACTGCAGACAAGGTGCTTGAGAAGTTAGTGCAGCCTCGCCTAATCGCGACGATAAGGAGTGCTGGTGACTTGTCCGAACGACAGTATGGTTTTCGGCGAAGACGATCCACTATAGCAGCTATTCAAGAGGTAATCGAAACCGTGAGAAAGGCTGAAGAAGGTAA
>OX352773.1:121822936-121827936 GCA_947095535.1 Poecilobothrus nobilitatus
ATTATCATTATCATTATCATTATCATTATCATTATCATTATCATTATCATTATCATTATCATTATCATTATCATTATCATTATCATTATCATTATCATTATCATTATCATTATCATTATCATTATCATTATCATTATCATTATCATTATCATTATCATTATCATTATCATTATCATTATCATTATCATTATCATTATCATTATCATTATCATTATCATTATCATTATCATTATCATTATCATTATCATTATCATTATCATTATCATTATCATTATCATTATCATTATCATTATCATTATCATTATCATTATCATTATCATTATCATTATCATTATCATTATCATTATCATTATCATTATCATTATCATTATCATTATCATTATCATTATCATTATCATTATCATTATCATTATCATTATCATTATCATTATCATTATCATTATCATTATCATTATCATTATCATTATCATTATCATTATCATTATCATTATCATTATCATTATCATTATCATTATCATTATCATTATCATTATCATTATCATTATCATTATCATTATCATTATCATTATCATTATCATTATCATTATCATTATCATTATCATTATCATTATCATTATCATTATCATTATCATTATCATTATCATTATCATTATCATTGGGGGGCAAAATTTGGTACCGGCCCTAGGCCGGAGGTATACCCAACATACCTGCGGGAAATGCTAGGTAATACCGATTTGTTAAAGCAGCTCTGCCAAGAAACCCAAATCTCACCTCCTCGAAGGTAGGTAACATAGTTATCTGCCCGTGCCCCCTTTCTGAATTGAACGCGTTTGTCCCCCAACTACCGCCCTATTGGTTACCTTCTTCAGCCTTTCTCACGGTTTCGATTACCTCTTGAATAGCTCCTATAGTGGATCGTCTTCGCCGAAAACCATACTGTCGTTCGGACAAGTCACCAGCACTCCTTATCGTCGCGATTAGGCGAGGCTGCACTAACTTCTCAAGCACCTTGTCTGCAGTGTCCAGCATGCACAGTGGACGATTTACCGTTGGAGCTTTTACGTCACCTTTGCCTTTGCTAAGCAGCGCAAGGCGTTCAGTTTTCCATCGTTGACAGAAGGTTCCGGTAATGAGGCAGGAATTGTACACTCTAAGCAGGAGGTCAGGTCTTGCACGGAACGCAGATTTCAGGGCTTCTGGGGGTATCCCATCGGGTCCGGCAGCTTTGCGGTTACGTAAAGAGTCACCTGCAACTCCCAGCTCCTCATCACTGAAGAGGGGAATATCACCTATTTCTATTTCAGCGGTCTCTTCGCGAAGTGGGTGTGATGGGAAAAGTACATCAACTATCCGTGTAATCGTCTGCGTACTCATGCAGCTCGGCGCAGTCCCCAACCTAAGCGTTTCTGCGACTATTTTATAGCCAAGGCCCCACGGGTTAGGCTTCACCTGCTCCCCTAGCTTTCTCCATTGAAAAACCTTGCTTCGGTTAATGGGGTACCGGAGCAACTTCTTTGCCACCTTATGTTTCGCGGATATAGTATTTGCCTCCTGACGATTCCGCGACCTTTGTACTCTCCGTCTAAGCCGAAGACAGAGTCTTCTGAGATCCGCAACCTCCTCTGTCCATCAATATACCGGACATCGACGTGGTCCCGGTCTATTCCGGGGCATGGACAACTCACAGGCCCTGCGAATAGGACCCATTGTTTCTTCCAGAACAGCCCGGGTTCTGCGATTAGTTGGGTGTTCTACTATAAACCAGGCGTCTCGAAGTATTTAGGAAAATCTAGCCTAACCAAGCCTTCCGACGTTCCACCGCCCAAGCTCTTGTCCAGCACTCCGGTATTGGTCTGACCTCTCCCGAACGCAGAAAGTAATGCACTGGTGATCACTTCCGGTATAGTCCTCCAGTGCGCTCCAACCCTCCACTAGTGATGCGAGATCTTGCGTCGCGAAGGAGATGTCGGGGATAGTCTCCCTAAATCTGGGCGGCGAAACGTCGACGTACAACTAGTTAGTACAATTAGTCCCCTTCTGGCCGCCATGTCCGAGATATATTTCCCTCGAGAGTTGGTGTTGGACATACCCCATTCAGTGCTATGCGCATTGAAGTCTCCAGCGACTATAATTTTGCCTGACATTCGAAGGATCTCAGCCTCTAGTGCATCTATTTGAATTTTGAAGGTCTGGATTAGTTCATTCGGAGTAAAGTAGGAGCTGATATATGGTCATTCCTCCACTTTTGATCCATACGAAGCCTTTCCCACGTCCGTGTGCCTTCACCGTAATCCTTTCGGCATCCCGTACCCAGATATCCGCAGTCCCAACCTCATCGCGGTAACAGTACGTAAATAATAGGCCCCTGTACTGCTCACTGATAACGATCAGGTCGGCATTGTGCTTGTGGACTAGCTGGTGCAAGTGAGAGTCTGCCGTCTGCTCCGATTAAGATTCGCTTGCATAATCCGGATCAACTTATAACTAATTGAGTGCTCCCTAGAGCGTTCCTAAACACCTCGCATCTCCTTGACCCAGGGATATGATTTACGCTACCAGAATCGTGGCCCTTCTCAACGCACAGAAAGCATCGTTCAGGGGATGTACACACCTTCGCCTTGTTGTCTGGTCCGCCACACCTGAAGCAGAGCCTGCTTCTATCAGGGCCTTTATATATCCCAGCACGGTGACCGCACCCAAAGCACTTATAGCACTTGGTTGCGGTTGCCCTCTGCCCGACTCTGCAGCTGACGAATCTTACTTTTATGTGCTGAGTTTTTATAAGTTGTTGGGCGCCTTTTGTTCCTATGGTCACTATTGCCATTTTTTGTGCCCTTCTGTTAGAGTCGGTTACCGAGACTTTGAAACTCGCGGTTCTTCCCCAGTATAACTTTGAGGGACTCGCCAAATGCACCTTTATATCCTGTTCCGGCCCCTAGTTGCAGTAGGACTGCTCCGACCCGCGTCTTTCAAACCGCTCTTACCTCTGTCCCCGTGTTCTCAGGGTTAACTCTCTTCCTGATAATGCGTAATACTTCACAATAAGATTTGCCGTGGGCTGGTTTAATCAGGATTGCCTCCCGACGAAGTGCTCTCTTTCGTACTCCTTTATTAGTACTAGCTTTCTCCCCGACTTCAACGGTGACATTCTCCAGGACTTTACTCCTGGCTTTTTCCTTCCTCTCTCTCATCTCTTTTCTAGGTACGACCTTGATCCAGATACTGGGAGCCTCCTATAGCTTTTCCAATTCCTTCTTCTTATCCTTCTCTTGCTCTCTATCCTCTCTCTCTTTTTTATTTTCCCTTTTTCCCTCCGGTTGGGAATGGGAATTCTCTCCGTCATCACACCCATATCTTTCAAAATTGGGGCGGTGACTGTTGCTGGTCCTCGCTTCGTATTTTGAGAGCCACTAGCCACTATCGCGTCAGTAAGTTTATCTAGTTCAGCCAGCCCGTTTTTCACATCCATCGATATGTTTTTTTGCCTACAAGTTGCAGCCCGCATGCAACCGATTATAGTCTGGCACTGGCGTAGCATCAGCTCCCTCCTTTCTACGACGTCATTAACTTGAGACATGTTTCTCCGTTTTGGAGAACTCGCTACCACCGCCAGAAACAGCGGATTCGCCATTACTTCGTTCTCTGCAATTTGCGCCTGTCGCGCATTATTCCGGCCATGCAGTGGGACATCCTTACTAATCCGCGGCGGAGTCCTCATTACCTTCGCATTTCTCCTGATTGGCTTCACACACACTATATCATCACCACCGCTGTTCGATTCATTTTTTTATCCATTTGCGTATTTTAATGAGTATTTACCCCTATTCAGGTACAGGGTTGCGTTCTCGGACCACAGCCGAGGCAACAGCCAGCATTCGGCTCCCGCTTCCCTGCATTCCATAGGGAAGCTCTCCCATTCAGCCGTCCTTTCCCCTCTTTAAGCAAACGCCCGAAGCACCAGTAATCTGTTGCCGAGGGTTCCGTAGACCTTCAAAAGAGAGCTGCCCTGCACAAGCTCCCGGTTGACTTATAATTATCAACACAGGTGTTTTTCCTGGTTTTAGAGCGTGCTACTCTCTAAACCGCAGTTCACCCGAGGTCCGAGTTCAGCAAAGAGGCGTGTTGAATCCCAAATCTCGCAAGCAGACGTTCATCTCAAGCGTCCAGCTGAATTCTTTGCCCAGGTCGCTGCATCGTCCATGCAGGAAGGAACAAGGCCACCCCGCACTGCCACTTACGGCTGGAGAGGCCGTTTGTGAGTGTACACTGATAGCTTCGATGCACTCACACGGCAGAAACTAAATGGATTTTAGTGGACACGTACCACAAGCATTCCTTACTGTGGGCATTTCTACACCCCTGCCCGCGAAATAAATAATAATAATATTAATAATAATAATAATATTAATAATAATAATATTAATAATAATAATAATATTAATAATAATAATATAATAATACTAATAATACTAATAATACTAATAATACTAATAATACAAATAATAATAATAATACTGACATAAATAATAATAATAATAATACTAATAATACTATTAATACTAATAATAAAAATAATGCTAATAATACTAATAATACTAGTAATACTAATAATACTAGTAATAATAAGAATAATAAAAATAATAATAATATTAATCATGATAATAATAATAATAATAATCATAATAATAATAATAATAATAATACAAATAATAATAAAAATAATAATACTAATAATACTAGTAATACTAATATTACTAATAATACTAATAATAATAATAATAATAATACTAATAATACTAATAATACTAATAATACCAATAATACTGATATAAATAATAATAATAATAATAATAATCATAATAATAATAATAATAATAATAATACAAATAATAATAAAAATAATAATACTAACAATACTAGTAATACTAATATTACTAATAATACTAATAATAATAATAATACTAATAATACTAATAATACTAATAATACTAATAATACTG
>OX352773.1:121840436-121843353 GCA_947095535.1 Poecilobothrus nobilitatus
TCATAATAATAATAATAATATTAATAATAATAATAATAATATTAAAAATAATAACAATAATGATCATAATAATAATCATAATAATAATCATAATAATAAACATAATAATAATCATAATAATAACAATAATATTAATAATAACAATAATAATACTAATAATACTAATAATAATAATAATTATAATAACACTAATAATAATAATAATCATACTAATAATACTAATAATACAGATAATACTAATAATACTAATAATAATAATACTAATAATAATAATAATATAAAAATAATAATAATAATAATAATACTAATAATAATAATAATAATAATAATAATACTAATAATAATAATAATAATAATAATAAAAATAATAATAATAATAATAAAATAATAATAATAATACTAATAATACTAATAATGCTAATAATACTAATAATACCAATAATAATAATAATAATAAAAATAATCATAATAATCATAATAATCATAATAATAATAATATTAATAAGAATAATAATAATAATAATAATCATAATAATAATAATCATAATAATAATCATAATAATAATCATAATAATAACAATAATATTAATAATAATAATAACTAGCAGAGTACCCGGCGTTGCCCGGAGTATTTTATTGGCTTTATGAAATAAAAATTATTAACTTTTGTTTCTGCGTTAATATAATACAATTAATATAGTTAACTTATTATTATGCATTTACAGATGCTGGTAGTTTATATTCTATTTTTTATTAGATTATTTAGTTAAATTGAATAAACAGAGCCAAGAATTAGAGACAATTCTTCTACAAAATTTTTTTAAAGGAATCAATAATTTATTGAGTACACAATTACGGCGAAGTGAATTTCCACAATATATTCTTTAATACCGAGACATAAAATCGCATTTCAATTATGACCATAATGTAGTACATTTTTTTTTTCGTAAGTAATATCACTTCATGTTTTTGTGAATTATCCTTTTAAGCACATTTTGAAAATTTTGTTATTAAGTTCGCTCTGTCCCTCCGTCTGCTAAAACTTATATACTGTTTAATAAAGAGTAATGAAATATTAACTATATGCACATATTTCAATATTTTATGGGAAACATATTATACACGTGCATCTTATATAGGTAGACCACATGTAAAGACCACATGTAAGTAATGCATTTCTGAATGATGACATGATGATTGTCTAATGTAGGAGATTGTTTCTGTTTTTAAATAACGGCCGAAAATGTTATGTTGTTAAAACTTAAACACAGTATTCTTAAGATACTTAATAAGGTTAGTTTAATTACTGTTCTATATTAGAAATTTGCATTGAAAGGTTTTTATGGAATATTAGAAACAGAATAGATAAAAGTAAAGAGTGTTGGAAATATCTTTTTAATAATAATAACAATACACAAAATTAGGCAAAATATTATTAATAAGTGCTCGTGCGGAAATGGGTTAATAAACGTTAACAAACATTTTGTCACAGGCTTAATTTAGAACCATAAATTCATCCTCCCAAATTAGACCGAAATTAGAAACAAAATTTTTTTTTGACAGTCTATCGTGTCGAAATGTGTTAATGTATCACAAAAAAATTTATTGAATGAGTTTGTGTGCCAAAGTGCAATACTTGTGCAAATTTTCAATTGGTCAAATCGTTTAAGCACAACAACAAAAAATGAGACACTTCATGGCCTGCAGCCTGATGGGTTAATGTATCGTAACCAAATCAACTCAGAAAGCTTTTGTTATAAAGACCTACACTTTTTTGTAAATTTTCAACTCAATTGGTAAAACGGTTTAAGTGCGACAACAAAGAAATTAAAAATTTTTATTGAGCCCTGGTGCCGAAACGGGTTAATGGATCGTAACCAAATCTCCTCAGTGAGCTCCTGTGGTAAAAAGCTAGACTTTTGTAAATTTTCAAATCAATTGGCAAAACCGTTTAAGCGCGACAACAAAGAAATTGAAAAACTTCATTGAGTCCTGGTGCCGAAACGGGTTAATGGATCGTAACCAAATCAACTCAGTGAGCTCCTGCGGTAAAGAGCTACACTTTGATAAATTTTTAACTCAATTGGCCAAACAGATTAAGTGCGACAACTAAGTAAATTACAAAACTTCACTGACCCCTGGTGCCGAAACGGGTTGATGGACCGAAACCAAATCAACTCACTGAGCTCCTGTGGTAAAGAGCTACACTATTGTAAATTTTCAACTCAATTGGTCAAACCGTTTTAGCAGGACAACAGAAAAATTTAATGAACTTCGTTCGGCTCTCGTGCCCAAACGGGTTACCGGATCTTCATAAAAATTTGTCACAGGCTTTTTTTCAGACCATAAAACCACCATACAAAATTGTACATAAATCGGAAACAAAAAATTTTTTGGAAGCCCGCCGGGCCGAATCCGGGTAATATATTGAATCCAAATTTCTTCGGTAACCGTCCAATGATAATAAGAATATTTGTATAAATTTTCAACTCAATCGATCAAACCGTTTAGGCAGGACAACGAAAAAACGAAACGGCTTTAAATGGCTCTCGGGCCGCAATGGGTTAATGAACCGAAACGCGATATAGCCTATAACACTTTCCGGGGTCGTAGGAACGTTCCTGCAAAATTTGGTTGCAATCGGACTGGTGGTTTTTACGTGAATAGGGCACAAACAAACAAACAAACAAACAAACAAACAAACAGAATTTCTTCCTTATTTATTAGATAATAATACTAATAATACTAATAATACTAATAATAATAATAATCATAATAATGATCATAATAATAATCATAATAGTAATCATAATAATAACAATAATATTAATAATAATAAAAATAATAATATTAATAATAATACTAATAATACCAATAATAATAATAATAATAATATTAATAAAAATAATAATAATTA
>OX352773.1:121846053-122053553 GCA_947095535.1 Poecilobothrus nobilitatus
CTACCCTTATAGAATTAATAGAACTTAAGTTTATTAACTTAAGTCTATCGAAATACGGTGGTAAATTGATTGGATCGAACCATTGCAGATTTCGAAGAGTAAATCTGAGAAAGTTCTTTTGAACAGCTTCGATTCTTTTTATATGTAAATTATATAGAGGCGACCAAACAGGACTTGCATGTTCAAGATTAGGTCGAACCAAGGATCTATATAATAATGTAAGAATGTATAAATCATTAAATTCTTTAGATCACCTTTTAATAAATCCTAAGATAGTATTAGCTTTATTATTAATTTTTTCATAATGATCAATAAACGTAAGTTTATGATCAAAGAGTACACCCACATCATTAAATAAAGAGTGTTTTTTGATTCGCATGCCATTAAAATTATAGTCCGTAACATTAGGATTAATGTTTCGAGTATATGAAACTGCGGCAAATAAATATTTAAGCTTAGATTATTAAGAATACACCAGTTCCAAAAAGAGTTGAGATCATCTTGAAGAAGTAAAGTAGCACTGACAGAACTAATAGTTTTAAAGATTTTCATATCGTCAGTGTATATAATAATTGCACAATCTTTAATAATTCTAGTAACATCATCTATTAAAAGTATAAAAAGAAGTGGTCCAAGATGGCTTCCTTGAGGTACACCAAAATTAGAAATAAAAGAATCTGAAATTACATTTTTAAATTTAACTTTATAACTTCGGTTGACTAAATAGGATTCGATCCATTTTAAGAGTAAGCAAGGAAAGCCTAATTTTTTTAATTTAAATAGAATCACAGAGTGTGACAGTATATCAAATGCTTTACTTAAATCAGTATAAGTAATATCTGTTTGAGCCCCTGTCTACATATATTAAGAAAGCATTAAGCCGATTCTACCAAGTTTTTAACGGTGGATTTACATTTTAAAAATCCATCTTGATTGGGGGAAATCAATTTCCACAATAATTGTAAATGCGATCATATACCATGAGTTCAAATAATTTAGGAATATTAGATAGCTTGGCAATTGGAAGATAATTAGATATCTCACTTTTAGAATTTTTTTGATGAACAGTTTTAATGATAGAAGTTTTCCAGAAATTCAGGAAGACTCCTGTTTTCAAAGACTTGTTGAAAAGAATAGACAAAGAAAAAGTAAAAGAATGTGCACACATTTTTAATATAATAGCTAGAACCGGGATTTACTATCAGGACCGGGATTTACTTGGTTATTTACCGAAGATAAATATTTTAAAACTTCATTAAGTGAAAAATTTAACTTTATCTACTTGAAGTGCATTGGGGGAGTAGGAACTAGAAAAGAAATTTTTAAAAAAAATCAGCGATTAAGCATGAATTATCTGAAGTACTACAGTTAAAAAACAAAATATTAGGATATTCATCGGATTTTCTTTTTGAGTTAACAAATTTCCAAAACATTTATGCAAAAAACATTATTGAGAATATTAGAAGCAGTATAACTGAGCCAGTTTTGATAACTGGAATTAATTGGAGATTTATAGGAATTATATAAAATCACAAATTCAGAATATAGAAAATCACTTTTAAATTTAAGATACTTATTCCATGCTTTATTTTTTTTTATTGCGTAATTTTTTAAAATTAGAATTAAACGGAGGAATCCACGGAGGACTGGAATTTAGATTTTTATTTCGAGGTATGAGGTATAAACATATTAAATCCATCAAAAAGAATAGAATAAAATTTACTAATAGCAAGATTTATATCAACAAAATTTTCTAAAACTGAAAAATCGATTGATAAAAAATAATTATTTAACCTTGGATAATCAGCTCTATTAAAATTATATCTAAAGGAAGTAGGAGCTTTAGAATTAGCTGGACTATTGCAGCAGAAAGAAAAACTGATTGGAGGGTGATAGTTATCAATATTAACTAAAGGTCTATCACTAATATTAATTTTAGAATTGATCCAATCAGTCGTGAATACAAGATCTAATTGTTTACTTTGATGATTTAAATTTTTATCTTTATTTCTTTAAAGATAAAATTATTTACTGTGATGATTTGTTGAAGGCTCCGCATGCTCATTATCCACAAAAATTCACTTTCAGTGTTAACGTTGATAGGCACCATAAAATTTTCTTCATCATCAATGACCCAATTCAACTGTGGAAGATTGAAATCACCACAAACAATTAGTTCATCAGAGAGGCTCGTAAGAGAAAATAAAGCATCAAGAGTTAACAGAAATTTTGATAGGTATCGATTGATGAGTTCGGGAGAATATAACAGCAAAAAAGAAAAATTAATTTCTTATTAATTTTAAGCTTAACAGTTAGGATTTCCAGTTGAGCAAGTTCCGGAAGAAGTAATTCTTCACAATCAAATGTAGATTTCGAAGCAATAAGTACGCCATCACCTTTTGGAATTAACGAATTATTAGAGTGGTGATCAATGTTATACCTATGCTTGCGAATAATAGAATGAGAAAGCCATGTTTCGGTTAAGATATAAAAATCAAAATATAGAATTTTGGAATTAAGAAAATACTTGAAGTTTTAGTACGAAGACCTCTAACGTTTTGGTAATAAAAAGAAATGAAACTTAAGCATTTAGAGTGTGTGTTGTCAGTTAGGTAAATTAAGCAATTAGTTGGGCTGAAAAATCTATTGTTGTTTTCCATCGTTCTCTGTAAGTAATTGATTCCTTTGCTTTCATTATGGGAACGGTAAGCATCGACACATCGACTTTTTCAGATATTCCAAGAGTATCATGATATTTCACATACAGATTTAGTAAATTCTTGTAATCTAACAGCAGGCCTTCGTGTTGTATTAAAACTTTAATACTAGTTTTAGTTTTACCCTACATGCAAACATAATCTTCCTGCTTATATAAATATGCTAAGAAGAGCCTTACATTTTCATATATCCTAGGATCCCTAAGTCTAGAAAGAGCGTACATATTGTCACCATTCTCAACACTATTTTGAGTTAAACGATCGATTGGAGGAATAAGTGGATTAACGAATTTAGGAGAATTTGTTAAATCAGAAGAGTGTGTAGAGATAATAGATTAAGCATTAAATATACCACCTGGTTTGAAGTTAGGATAACGTTGAGAAGAGGATGAAGAAGGAGTAATAGTTTGATGCACCATATTGGGATTATTATCCGTGTTGCTACTTCTAGGATCGCAAGAAGTTGCTGCGACAGAAGTTTGAATATTATGCATTCCACTTTTCATTTTAATATTATTTCGGTTAAAAACATAATTATTACTTTTGCTTTGATAATTTACTTTAGAAATTTTGTACTTTTTCTTATTTTTAATGTTAGTATTTTGATCGTTATTTGTTTTATTATTTTTAAAATTGTTAGCAGAACCAGAAAATTTATAGCCAAAGCTAACAAATAGAAGAGATGTTTTTTTACGATCAGAAGTGAAAACCGCCGTGTACATTTCCTCACTACTCAACCCATTGTTGTCCAACAATTCAAATCTATTTTTTTTTAATATTTTTAATATTAGGATTAGTAATCTTATCTTTATTATTTATATTATTATTAGTTTTTATTCTAGATTTAGAGCTATTGGAAAACTTAGTATTAGAATTAATGTTAACTTATTGTGTGATTGACTTGTCAACCCAGTTCGAGGCAGTTGCTTCCATTTTTTTTTTTACTCATATGCGAAAGAAGTAATAAACTAGTTCCAGCAGGTACATCAATTTTGAAGCAACTATAGAAGAATTTTTTTTTGTTGATAGATGATGGAGTCATATTTTTGTAGTTTAACAAATAACCTAGTGGTTTAACATTAAAATTGAGTTTTAAAAATTTAGATATATTAGTTTTGGTTGTTGAAGATGACAACCCTTTTCAAAAGATAGATTTTTTTGCATTATTCACAATAACTTTTTCAACATGTTCATTGCTAGATTTACTACGACGGGAAATCCTATATTTCCAGTCCTTCAGTGTCCAATTTGGTCCTAATTTTAAAATCTTTTGGGAACCCAATGGAGGTTTGGTATCGTTTGTAGTCACAACTGGACTGGCAGATGTGTTATTTTCCCTTAAGGTATCGGTAAAATTGTTATTATGACTATGCACGGGGTGTATTTGAAACTGTACAAAAATTGATAGAGAGGTGACAGTTTCTTTAAATTCAGCTAGTTCGTCCTTAATACTTATAAAGTTTCAAAGACGATGTAGAAGAAAATTTTTTAGCAACTTCAGTAAACTCCGCTTTAAGGATATTAAGATCACGGCTCATAACTTGCATTTGCTGATCAATAAATGTTATACCAATCTCTGAGCTTCTGATACCAATCTTCTGAGCTGAATATTGAATAGTGAAACCTAAAAATGTAACCATACTTCTCACATTAGTAACAACTAAATGCAAAACATTAACTGAATATCAAGTTTAAGCCAGCAGTCAACCCATCCAGTCGTCCATCTTAATATTTTTGTTTATTTTATTTTATCTTATTATTATAGCCTTAAAGCTATAATAATTTAATAATTCTTTTGTTTTATTTTTCAAAGTATAAACATTTTTTTTACCTTTGCTTTGTTTATTTTTTTAATATGATAAATTGTCAAAACCTTCAGTTTTGACAATATAATAACTAATCTGTACTTTTCAAACTTTGTAATTTCAGTACATCTATTAGTACTATTTGCAATTTGATTTCAAACTTGTTTTAATTTCGATTTATGATGCGATTCTCGATTTAAACCAGAAAGTTCGCGAATTATCTCCAATCTAAAATTTTAAATCAATCTTTATATTACATACTAAGTACATAATATTAAAAAACAGCTAAGTTTTTTAGTATAAATATACATACATTCTGGAAAAGTACGTTGAAAAGAAGATAAGTTTAAAGTAAAATAAAATCTATTCTGAATAGTAATTAATTTAAAGAAAAGGAAAATTATATTTTTTTTAAATTTTAAATTATATTTAATAAATAGAATAATTGACATTTTAATTTGACAAAAAGTGTTCTTTTTTTTATTTTGGAAATTATACTACATACATATATTATGAGTACATTTATGTATTTATATGTATGTTTATGTACATATATATTTATATGTATGTTTATGCAGATACATATATAAACATAATCACACATCTAAATATATATTCTGTATACATATATATTATATATATATATCATTCATTCAATTCATTCTCTCTCCGCGTGCTGTGAGGTGAGCACTGATTGGAATTTTAGGAGTATTTATTCTAGAATATACTACTTATAGAAAATATACTTTTAAAAGATATAAAATAATTAAATACTAGTTATTTTGTGTTATACTTTATTTCTGTTAATAATATAAAAGATAATCAAAATTCGCTACTAATATATATATAGCGTGTTCAAAATTGAGGTATCATTTTGATTTTGCCGCCATTTTTTTTCTACCTGGAATTTTTATATGAGGTTTCTTTAGGTAAATTCTAAATACATTCCGATTAGTTAATATGGAACGTTACACGAAGGAACAACGGTTTTGTTATTACAACATTTTTTGAAAATGGTAAAAGTTTTCAAGATGTAATTAGGAAATTTCGAACAAAATTTGGTAGAGAAAATGCTCCAACAAATCGTGCCATCAAGCTGATGGTTGATAAATTTCTAGAAACTGGATCTGTTCTTGATAACAGAGGCAATATTTATCAACGTAGTGACCGTTCAACCGAGAATGTAGCAGCTGTGAGCAGAAGTGTTGAAGAAGATCCAAAAACTTCCATTCGTCATGGTTCGCAGCAATTAAACATCAAACCATCCACATTATTCAACATTTTGCATCGTGATCTCCATTTAAAGGCTTATAAGATCCAGCTGACGCAAGAATTAAAACCAACTGACCATGCATTACGTCGGCAATTCGTTTCTTGGGCAATCGAAAAACAAGAAGAGAATGAGAATTTTTTTAACAAAATAATCTTCACCGACGAAGCTCATTTCCAGCTCAATGGCTACGTCAATAAACAGAATTTCCGCATTTGGGGTGAAGAGAATTCAAGGGTTATGTGGTTTCAATAGGACCGTGCCACTTGCCACACGGCAAGAGAAACAATGGATCTTTTGAAAGAAAAGTTCGATGATCGCATTATTTCTCATAGAGCAGGAGTGATGTGGCCACCAAGATCGTGCGATTTGACATCGTTGGATTTTTTTTTGTAGGGTTTTGTGAAATCGAAAGTGTACAGCAATAATCCCACAACAATTCAAGAGCTTAAAAACAACATTATCGAGCAGATTTCAACCATTAAGAACAGTTTATTGAACAACGTGATTCAGAATTTTGGTAAAAGATTGGAAGCCTGCCGAAGTAGTAGAGGGGGCCACTTCGCCGACATAATTTTTCATTATTAACCGGAACTTATTTTTAATAAATTAAAATAAAAATATATTTAATATTTCAAAAAAAAAGTCTTTTTTTATTAAAATTAAAATGATACCTCAATTTTGAACACCCAAAAAGGAGAAATAGTAGTTTAAATATTTTTTCCACATGATTTGCATTTTTTGCAATGGTATGGTTGAAAGACTACATAAAAAAGTAGTATGTGGAGATTGCAACTCTATGTTTCAATGCGCCTGCGTAAATTTAAAAGAAGAAGACATTGATTATATGAAAACAAGTGGAAATAACTTTAGGTGTGAGAAGTGCAGAGCTCTTCGTAGAAAATCTCTTCATATTCAACATTCTGATCTTCAATCAACATCTCAACATATTTTAAACTCTTCATGTTAGATAATTGATATACATACCCAACAATCTTCATCTAAAGAAAGAATTAATTCAACTAAAGACAATTCTGTTGCACTCACCACAATGAGCAATAGAATTACCCCGTCCACTATTGTAAACTCGTCTTTACCTTTTCATATTAAAAATTCAACACGGGAGAATTTGGGTATATCCACCACACCTAATAATTGTGTTTCTCTAAATACCATTTTAAATATGGGTGAAACTGACGATCCGTCTCTACTTACTCACGAAATCGTAGGTGTACCTAATGTTACAAATGAAAATACACTTCTCTTATCAAACATTCCAATGTGTGAGAGTGTGTTCCCTTTTGAGAGAAAGCAGATCATTGCATCGTCTTAAATTGGTTTTGCGCCATATCAATCTTGTGGTATTGCACGAATTCGAAGGTCATCACTGTGCTCGAGTTCCAACTCTCACGGCCTCGGATGCTAGTCATATGAGATTTCCCGAAGAAGTAAGTGGGGGAAGTGTAGTTCACTAAGGCGGGAGTGGACTTGAATTGATTTATAATATCCGAGTGACCTTCTCGTGAATTGATCCACTGGGATGTAGCTTTTAATCTCACAGCTGTGTTTGCGGCTGCAAATTTACTATAATATTCTACAGGCATCAGATTAAGCATGATGTCTAATGCCGCAGAAGAAGTTGTTATTAAAGAGCGACTAATACATAATGTGGCAGTTCTTTGGACCCTAGCGATTGCCTAGCGGTTCACTTCTTTATCGATTGCCTTCCACCATACTAGGACCCCGTACATAAGAATGGGTCTTACTACGGATGTGTATACCCAGTAAGTCATGTATGGCTGAAGCCCCCATTTCCTACCAATGGCTTTTTTACACGAGTAGAGTGCTATTGAGGCCTTCTTTACTCTTTCTGAGATGTTAGTCTTCCAGCTTAACTTCCTGTCTAGAGTTAGATCGAGAAATTTTGTCGTTTAGCTAAAGGCAAGAGTGGAGCCATTTAACGAAGGCGGCTTTATTTTAGGAATTTTACATTTCCTTGTAAAAAGGACCAGTTCGGTTCTCTGTGGATTTACTGACAGTCCGAAGTCTGTAGCCCACGTTGTGATTTTGTTTAGTGCAAGTTGCAAAACGCCGCTGAGACTGTCAGGGAACTTGCCACTGACCACGACAGCAAAATCATCCGCATAGGCAATTGTTGTGCAGCTCGCCTCTTCCAGGATTTTAAGCAGTTTATTTACCACCATATTCCAAAGAAGGGCAGATAGCGCTCCTCCTTGCGGAGTCTCTCTTTTCACAAACCTTTTTGCTGAAGCGTTGCCTAAGTTGGCACTGATGGCCCTGCTATTTAGCATATTAGCTATCAGTGCTCTTAGCTCGGGTTCAACTCTTAGGCTTATGAGTGCGTCTACAATTGCTGCCTGACTGACGTTATTAAGCGCTCCCTGAATGTCTATAAAAGCTGCAAGAGTATACTCTTTGCAATTTAAAGATTTTTCAATCGAACTCATCAAAGTGTGAAGTGCAGTATCCACTGACTTCCCTAGCATATTGAGAGGCTGAAAACAGATTTTTATCTAAGTTGCAGCGGATATGGATGTCGATCAATCTTTCTAAGGTTTTCAGAAGGAAGGGTGACAGACAGAAGGGTGGGCCGAAAGTCCTTCGCATAGACGTGACTATTTTTGCCGGTTTTGGGTATGAACACTACTCTGACCTGTTTCCATTTATCCGGGATAAGCCCCAAATTAAGACAACCACAGAAAATGCTTTTTAGCCAAGCCAGGGTAGTACATGCAGTTTGCTGGATCTCAGCGGGTATAATTCCATCCGGTCCGCTTGATTTGAATGGTTTGAAACTATCTATAGCCCATTGTAATTTGTCTCCTGTAACCACCACCTCTGAAATAGTAGGGGGATGATTCAGAACACAAGCCACCTCTGAGCTGTTATTTGTGCACCCAGGAAAATGGGTTTTTAAAAGCAATTCCAACAACTTCTCGCTTGTGGTAGCCCAGCTGCCATTCGATTTTTTGAGAAGACTGGGGAGCATGGGGTTTTTCGATAGAATTTTTCAAAGTCTAGATGCCTCGGAGACATTTTCTATACCTCCACAAAATAGTCTCCAGCTGTCTCTTTTCGCCTTTTTAAGTGCTTTTTTGTACTGACTACGAGCCTTTTTATAAGAGCTTCAGTCTTGTACCTCATTCGTTTTTTTGGCATTATTAAAAACCCTCCTACTATCTTTCCTTAGAGTTTTGATTTCATCATTCCACCAAGGTGGTTTAGGTTTTCCTCTAGGCTTACTGATGGGACAGAATGCTCGAAGGACTCGTTGCAGGCATTAGTAAAAACGTTTACTAGGCTATTTAGATCCTGGATATTTTTAGGAATTCCAGGTGTTAAGGAGGGAAGCGTGGACACTAAGTGCTCCCTATATTTGTTCCTGTCAGTTCTTTTAGGATTTCGATAGACTGACTTTATTGGAGGACTTTCGTCCAGACTGAACTCAAGGTATCTGTGATCTGAGAAGGAATCCTCATCAGAAACTTTCCATGACTTTATTTTAGAATACATGAAGTTCGAGACTAAGGTTATGTCTAGGACTACTTGCCTATTAGTAGTAAAAAAGGTAGGTTCCCCGCCAATGTTGCAGATAAGAAGGTTAGTACTTAAAATGTAATCAAAAAGTGAATCACCTCTTTCGTTGATATCCGAACTACCCCAGATGTCATGGTGAGCATTGGCGTCGCAGCTTACGATGACCCCAATGTTCATCCTTCTAGCATCCGCTACCAACCCTGCCAGATTGGATGGAGGGAGTGAATCCTGCGAGTCGTGCGGAAGATACGCCACAACAACCCAGAGCCTTAGCTTTTTTAGCTTTAGGCTCGCCGAGACCAGATCAGCATCACTGTAATCATACATAAAAGTTAGATATAATGTATTTTTAGCAAGTATGCACGCTCTAGGTCTGCATACCTCTTTATTATACAACAACGTGTAACTGGTATCTTGAGTCCATGAACCTGTTTTGTTGTCACTCATGGCTCTTGGATCAAGATAATATCCTCACCCGTTCTCCCGAGGCGGATATGAAGTGCGGCGGAAGCCGCTTTGGAGTGATGGAGAATAATTTGGAGTAGATTCATTACCTAAGCCATCCTTAATGTCTACCACCGTCGCGTTAGCTTCATCCTCGAAGTCCATTGAGAAGCTTTTGGCATCATCAAAGCTGTCAGAATTCGATCTAAGTAGATCTTCTTCATCGTCAGCCTTGATGACATCATTCACTCTCTTTGGAGCCGAGGAGGATGCTACGTCAACGACATCGGATCGGTCAGAGTCTGCCTTTTGGGCTTGACTTGGGCCTTCATTGATGTTCCTTGAGGCCTCCATCTCATCCTTCTTGTACACCTTCATTGTAACCGCTGTGAAGCTGTAGCTAATGACACCTTTGGCTTTCGCTAGGGGTTGTAGAGAGTGCTTATTGACAATGACTAACGCCTGTCGAGATTCTCCTACTCCTACTACTTCTACTTTTTTGGCCCAGGCTAAGGAGTTCTTTTCTCAGAGTTCTCTTCCTCAGATAACTGACCAATATTGAGAGAGCTTTACCCTCTCAATAATTTTATAGGCCGACCGTTTATGGAAGAAGGCTTGTTTCGATGGGCGGACTTTTCGTACAGTCTTTGGTTGCTCGCGACTTTCTTTAGCACTGCTAGTGCCCGGTTTGGTCGCTTTACTTGCCGACTTTTGGGAAGAGCCGGCTAACTCTTTTTTCGAATCTTTTTTTTTAATTTGTTCCATATTTGAACCCACGAGTGCGAAGAAAAGGAAGGTCCGCCCTATGCAGAGATTCGTATACATAGGGTAAGGCTAATTAATTCGGAGGGTCGCCAGATACTCCGAATACTCCGTTCGCGACTGTGCTATTTTTAAAACTCTGCCCCCAGCCAGGCTGATCATCGGCACGGGTCGTATAATACCTTGAATCCGGCCCTAGGTTTAACCAATCCGATGGTTCCGTTAAAAACTGAGGTGTCAGTAATACGATACATAAAGACAGTCTCAGTTTACTTTTCCCTTAGTACCTAACCACCTAGCTGGTGATTATTTCCGATCGGCACCCACGAGGAGGGTTTCAAAAAGGCCTTGATGATAGTTGTGCAGCTTTATTTGTAGACATTACAAAGGCATTCGATATTCTATCCTGCTTAAAAAAATTAGAAATTATAGCTTTTCGAGGTTTTATGTTGAGTTGGTTTAAGTTCTACTTAGTAAATAGCACTCATACTTAGTAAATAGCATAAGTGTAAAGATTGAAGATAAACTAAGCAGTCCAAAGAATATCAATATTGGAGTACCCCAAGGTTCTGTACTTGGCCCTATTTTATTATACCCTACACATTAAGTACAGAGTATATTAACTTTGGTATGGTGTTTGTAACCACCAAAAGGAAGCGAGTTAGGTATAGACATGTATATATATTCTGAATCAGGATCACCTCCTGAGGCGATTTAGCGATGTTCGTCCGTCCGTCCGTCCGTACGCACGATAACTCAACAAACAATGATGCTATCATGATGAAATTTATACTGTAGGTTAACAATGACTAAGGTATTGTAAATGGGCGAAATCGGACCATGCGTTCGAGTATCTCCCATACAACTTCCAAAACCGAATACGCATATCTTCGAAATTAATAAAGATAGAAACTTAAAATTTGGTACCAGGCTCTTGTTTCCTGAATCCCTTATTTGTCCAAATTTTGAAATGAATTGGAGGAGCTGTTCGGGTACCTCCCCTACAACTCCCAAAACCGAACAAGCATATCATCGAAATAAATAAAGATAGAAACTGCAAATTTGATACCAGGGTGTTGTTTCCTGAATCCCTGATTTGCCTAAAATTTCAGATGATTTGGAATGGTTGTTTGGGTATCTTCCACACAACTCTCAAGACCGAACAAGCATATCTTCGAAATTAATAAATATAAAAGGTTAAAATTTGATATAAGAGTATTCTACCCTGTTCTGATGATGTCTCTAAAATTTGAGATGAATTGGGGTGGTGGTCCGGGTGCCTTCACAGACTTTGCAAGACCTTACAAGCATATCTTCGAATTTAATAAAGATAGAAACCTGAAATCTTGTACAAAGGTTGTAAAGCATTTTTTTTAGCTTATATTAAATACCTAAATAAAATAACTTATACATTTTTAATTTAATTTGAATTTTTTAGGTGTAGGGTATAAATAAGTCGATTGCATCGACTTACTGTTATATTTACTTGTTTTTAATTTATATAAATTCTATTTGTAAGCAAAAATTTATTGGTAAGATTACAGCTTTTGCTGATGATCTTGCATGTTCTTATGTTTCGAATAATTCCTTTAATTTAATAGGGGATATCAATCATGATTTAAGCATTCTCAGAAAGTGGTTCTTTGATCATAAATGATTGGTTAGTTGCAAAACTAAAGCTATGTATTTTAATCTTACTCAGCAAAACTCTCCAAAAACTGATTTGATTTTTCATGCGTCGGAGTGGGTATTGATAAATATTTTAAAATAGAAACAGTAAACAATTTATTTGTTATTAACAATTTATTAATATTTACAACAATATTTACGTGTACACTTTCATAGCAATATGAACTGGGCAGTACATACAGCCACATTAAAAAAATACTTCTTGACTACTCTGCGGAAATTATACAGTCTGCAAAGGTTCTGTTCATTAAAATTACTAAAAACAGTTTATCATGGAATTTTCCATTCTAGGCTACAATATGGGATAGCTTGCGGGGGAGGGGCTTACTGTAATAAAATTAACCCGATTGTAACTTTCCAAAAGTCAATTATGCGAACATTTTTCAAAAAAAACAGAACATATCACGCATTGGATCTTTTTAAAAAACTTAAAGTTCTTCCAGTAAGATATTTATACTTCTTTAAAGTGCTAAAGATATTTTACAAAAAATGTGGCTATTTGAATTCAAGAATCTCAAACAATTACAATTTGCGCTCCAATTTTGATTACACAGTTATTACTCCTTATTTTAGGACTACAAACTTTCGGAATTCCTACTTCATACCATCAGCAAGATTATTTAATAGGGCTCCTTTGTATATCAGGAAAGTTAGATTTTTGAGAAAGTTTCTAAACCTTATCAAGCTTTGGATTCTGCAGTTTGATCACAATGCAATTGAGCATTTACTTAATTAGATTAAATTTTTGTGGTACTTATAAAATTTTTTTAATTTTTATTTTTTTTTTATTTAATTTGATTTTCTATTATTATTCTTTCTTCACTTTTGCTTCTCTTTTTATTTTGTTTTGCTTCTCCTTGTAAAATATTTTCTTAATATTTTTATCTTTTGTATTATATTTTCTTAATGTTTTTGTTTTTTATATTTATTATATAAATTTTAATTTCCTTTATCACCTCACCTTACATTGTTGAACTCTTAATTTATATGGTATTTACAACTATTTTATTTTAATATGTAATACCATTACTTATTCTTAATTGGATTTTATGATTATGAGCTTTTATAGTTTTAGTTTAGGAAAAATTTTTAAATTATATTTTCTTAATAAATTTTGAATTTTTTAAAGCAATTTTATAAATCATTTAGTGGTTATTATTGTTATTGTAATGAAGTAATGTATTTTTAAGTTTTTTGTTTTCCTTAATCATAATATTTTATTAATTGTAAGCATTTTGTATGAATTTCCAATGAAGAATAAAGATTAAATAATAATAATAAAAATATTAAATATATGTGCTTATCTCATTCTGCTCGGTGGCTGAGAGAGTTTTTAAACCTTAAAAATAAATAAATAAATTATCCAAATAATTTACAAACATAATTTTCTTACCAAATGAAGTGATTTTGACCTTTATTTTAATCAAAACCAAAACGGAACTCCATATGAGAACACTTTTTGGTCGCGATTTTATCAACTGTTTGACGCTTGCAATGCAAGCAAACATTACTAATTATATTATTATTCATTATTATTATTATTGTATATCACCTAACAAAAACGTCAAACCACTTTGTATCAAAAGGATGAATCACTTCTAGATGTGCTAGAGACAAGTTGCAAAAGGCATTTAATAGAGTTTGGTGTGAAACCATCTAGAAAAATTTGAAACTGGATCTTTTTGTTTTGAAAGGAAACCCTTTAACCCTTTATAGGTTGTTTAGGGATTTCAATCTGACTCATGGCGCAGTGGTTAAGTCGCCAACCTTTCACTCGAAGGGTCTTGGGTTCAAACCCCAGTCAGGTCATAAAAAAAAATATGTAGTACTTTTATATCGTAATAATGTATATCGTATAATTAATAGTAGTAATAATAACATTAATAATATTAATAATAATAATTGTAATAGTAATAGTAATAATAACAATAATAATAGTAATAATAATAGCTGCTACAGTGGAACCATCTTTGGTTATATTATGCAAGTAAGGTGTTATATACCGCTGCACGTTGTAATCCGCGGATGGCGCTGACTCTGTATAGTAAAATAATAACAATAATACCAATAATAATAATAATAATAATAATAATAATAATAATAATAATAATAATAATAATAATAATAATAATAATAATAATAATAATAATAACAATAATAATAATAGTAATAATAATAATAATAATAATAGTAATAGTAATAATAACAATAATAATAATAATAATAGTAATAATAATAGCTGGTACAGTGGAGCCATCTTTGGTTATATCATGCAAGTAAGGTGCTATATACTATAGAATTAGTATAAGTTTTCTTAGAAATTTTTTTTGCACCACCGGGGGTGGTGAGGTATTAAAAGGTATTAGGACTGAAAAATTGAAAATTTGCTATTTTTAGGCACCTGTAACTTAAGCACCTGTTTACATTTTTACTTCGGCAAGACATGAAAATTTAAACTCCAGTAATATCTTTTTACGTGTGTTAACGGATTTTCTTAGTTATAAAGGGTTCTGGACTTACAGCCCCTCAAAATTCCAGAAAAGTGTTATTTTCACATTTTTTCTTATATGAAATTTTCAAATTTTTGTGCAAGTCGCAATTCTAAACAGTTTGCATTGTGTTTTGGAAATGTGCGCTTTTAAAAACTGTTGGTTTACATTCTACCTTAATCAAAACAAGAACAGAAAAGTATCAAGATTTTGTAAATAATAAGAATTTATTTTATTTTTCAATAAAAAGCTTTCACGGTTAACCAGTTATTTTAACGTAATATTAACACAAGAATGCAATTGTTATTTATGAGATAAATAAAATACAGATATTGACCTTGATATTGTATATTAATTTTAAAGTAATTTAAAAAAATGTATTTATTGATTAATTGTTATGTTTATTGCAGAAAAAATTTTTAAAGAAAAATCCAAGTGTTTGATATGAATTTATGTTAATGTTAATTGATTTATTATATTAACTACTTGTATTTTGCAAATAAAAAAGTCAGTTATTGTTAAATTTTCTGCTACTTTGTATAATATAAATTAAATTTTCTGTTATTGTACATACAAATTAGAACATTATAAAATCAAATAAATTTATTGTGTTAGAATTATAATTTTCATATTTTAATTCCTTTTATATTATGCATATGGTAAATAAAAGAAGCAAATTAATTAATATAGAAATCGTGATTTTAAAAATATGTCAAATAAGATTTATGCAAAAGAAATTGGAATTATTTTTAATATATTATATACTTGCCTTTTTATATGCATACTATGAAGGTGTGCTAAAATGATGAAAAATTTATTAAATTTAATTGTGAACTAATGCAAATTAAAATAAGCAATAATAATGTAAATGAAACAAGTTAAGTAAGTTTTATACATTTCATATGTCATTTTTATTAATCTATAAATTATAATTTTCAAATAATATATTTGGAGATGTATTTTAATACGTTTTATTCTATTTGACGCCTTTTAAACGCATACGGTAATGAACTGTAGTCTTGAAGAAATTTTCTTTTTTCTGCCAATGGTCGATAAAGTTTTGTTTCAGGAACACTAATTACTTCGTGATTCTGAGTACGGCGTATATTATTTGATAAAATATGTATAGGTTCCACTACATTATAATTCAACACAGCATTTTTGATCGTACTGAAATTGACCTTTTGCGATGCTGAATAATTAAGTGATATTCCCTTTACTTTACATACAATTTTTTCTGTATTATATCTAGTAGAATGTACTTTAAAAGCATAATTTTTTAGGCCACCACTTCCAAATTCTGATATGTAACTTTTAATTCCATAGCAGTTTAATTCATCGGTCATGTCTCCGATAAATTCTCCTGTCGGCGGATCATATTCACCTTCTTTGGATATATATATAATCGAATCCGTGTCATAGTATAATAACACTCTGTTGCTTAAACCTTCTAGATAATTATATAATTTCAAGCGAGCCTGAGTTGTTGTATATGCCGCGATACAAACGTTTACAGTAGAAAGGCTTCTTCCTTATATTGCCAGCTCAAAATGAGATTTTCTTCGTTAACGGGCAATATATGACATATATCTAAAGCTGGATTCGTAAGCATAGTATATAACTCTGAGGGGTCATTTATAATTTTGGTTTTTTGTTGATTTTCTCTCTGGCCAAATTTACCCCAAAATGAATTCAATATCAATTTTGCGAAGGATCTTAAACCATCATTTTTAATCATTTTAGAAAATTCTAATTGAATGTTTTCATTTTGGAAGAAATCTTCTATATATTTATTTTTGTCTGCTTCTGTAATATATTTAGAAGGAAGGAGAGAAGAGAAGAAATTTGTCCATCATCTTAGTGAATAAACCATCATAATTGGTTAGTTTGTCATATTGAACAACATTGTATTCCCATATTTCATAAATTTCCAGTATTACGTAGTTTTTCCCCAGGGCTTTTAAAACTTCGTTCTATAACCCATGTTCCGATTAAAGCTCGTTCTTCATTAGAGAGTGTACAAAAATCATTTTGGCTTTTTTCTTTTCCGCATTTGTGACACAAAGAAAACATTAACTTGTTGTTTTGTTTAATTGGTAATACTGGATGTAATAGTTCGAAGTATAGGTTTCGAAGTTTAGGTGGAAGTATTTTACATTTAATGAGACCATTCATATTTTCTAAATTTTGTTTCATACATTTATTTGTTTCTAAATTTTGTTTCATACATTATATTTTTGTTTCAATTACCCACGAAAATTTTTGGGTGGCCTATGGCAAATTTTCCATATTTACATACATATGGATACAACCAGCATACATCAATATATTTAATTTTTTTCTGCTTCTTTGCATTTATAATATTGATACACATCCGATGCGACCTCCATAAAAAGAATCTCTGGGATTTAGAGGAGCGTTATGTATTTACGGATGATTTTTTAAATGTGAAAGTTCTTCTCCTAACAAGTGCTTTTTAAATTCACAACTCCACATTTCAATTCCTTCATATCTATGGGACAAAAGAAAATTTATGTTCTATGAAAGCAGTTTTAATTTTATATTTTTAAAAATATGAAATAAAATATTGTAATATATACCCTAATTTTCTTAATCTTTCAGATTTTTCTATTGTTCTTTCATATCGTCTGTTTAACGTATCATTCGGATCGTCATGCAATGGTCTGTCTCTTTCTTGTTGTAAACATACAGGATGACCATGAAAATAGCACCCATGGAATTCAAAAATTTGACGGGTTTCAGGGCAATATCCATCAACTTTTGTTCCTGAAATAATAGCTTCCTTTTCTTTAGCTGCATGTCTGATATTAATATACCTTTTTTCTTCTTCATAAATCAACCATTGTATAGCTATTTTTGAGTGATTGTTTGTCAATCTATATCCATCTGTATTTGGTTGTAGAAATTTTCTTCGATATACTAGATTGCATGCTGAAGCTATTGTGGTAGCCTCTAAAAATGGTTCCGCGTCACATTCTTCGAGAAAGATTTTTCTAAATTTTAAGCATGCTTGTGTTAATATATTTACATCACTTAAGCAGTACTCAACAATATCTCTCTGCATGTTAAATTCTTCATTTTTATGTTCCTCATACCATTTAATAAATTGATTGCGTTCTTTTTCTTTCATTGTGTCAGGGCTATAAAATTTTGGTGGTGGCAGTGTTCCAATGTAATTTTTATTCTCAGTTGTATTGAAGTAATGTGGAAAATATCCCTTCTTGAATGCTTGTGGTAACCCAAAAGTCTTAGGTAATTTTGCTAATGGCATAGGAAAATAATTCAATGAATCCAAAAATTTTATACTTCCTATTGTCATTAAAATTATCTTAGTACCTCGCATTATTAATTCAGGCTTTAGCTTAGTGTTTTCTATTATGTACTTTAGTATGAACTGATGGTCATATGCTTGCCCATTATGTGCTATTACAATAACTTTTTTAAATATTTTAAGCTGATTCAATATAAATTGTACGAAAATGTTAATAATGTTTATTTTTAAAATATGTTGCCTTTGTCCACATCTATCGCAAAATTCTTCTTTTTCATCTTTATTAAGACATAAATTACAACGTTGTTGTAGTACACATAAATTAGGTTAAGGTTCCTTTATTTCATAAACTTTATTATCAATACACTTTTCTCGGAAAAATTTTTCCTGCATACACTCCAAATCGTAAAAGATATAGAGAACATCTTCAATAATCGGGTTTCTTTCATCTGGTAGTATAAAAAAATAATGTTCCTGAGGAACATGTTTACTACATGTTTTGCAAAAATATTCGCAGCATGTATGTTTTCTATTTGTCTGGTATGTTCTTAGACATTTTGTGCATCTCTTTACTGTGCTGCAAATGGATGCTTCCTTCCGTGAATTGGAAGCTTTATGGTTATTAAAACAATCATTCCCTCTAAAATAGCGGTTACAATCTTTACACAAAATATTTAATTAGTTTTTTGGGCAAGCTGGAGAATATTGACATTCGAGACATGTTCCGCCACATCTGTGACGATTTCGGATATAAAATGGCTTATGGCACTTTTCACAATAATAACTACAGCAAAATGCCACAGTAAGCGAAGTAATTACATTGTAATGGCCTTTGTCGTACAGGTGATTGATCCTTTTTTCACCGCCATTTCCCTGAAATATAATATCTCTACCTTTGCTTCCATAATTATAAACGGTTATGGAGTATTCCTTTAAATATTGTTGGAACTGCTGAAATTCTGGTAACCCACAACCTTCTTGAGATATATTTATGTTGGCGTTATTCATAAGTTCTGTTGCCTTCATTGTTTGTAATTTTTCAGTGTCTTTTTGAATTTTAATGTAATCAGAATGCTTATCAATGTAAGACATTGCCACTACTAACGCTCTTGGAAGGCATAAGTTATCGTTGTTGCTAATACTAACGATACCCTTTTCTTAGCACATTCCTCATTGAAGGTATTATACTTTTTTCCCCTCCTTATGCCCTGAGGAAGCTTAACAGAAGTAATACCTATGCAAAATGTATCAGTGCTAAGTCCTTCAGAGTTGCTTTGAAAAATTTTTGATATAATTTCCCAGATATCTCGAAATTTAATTTCTGAAGCGCCTCTAAAATTTATCCACCCGGGACCTCGCTCTTCAAAACTTCTTCCACAAAATGTAATACCCACCTTATCCGTGGGGTTGACATTTTCGAGAATGTAAAGTGTTATTTCATTTATTGCATTTTTGATCCAATTGGTTTGTTCTTCAAGATCCGGTACCGGTTTGGTTTTAAATTCTATTTTACGTCCTTGTAAATTAAACTGTTTGACCATCGTACTAGCATCTTTTGTGATTGCAACATAATTTTCGTGATGCTGTTGTTGCTGCTCTTCTTGATATTTATTTAGTAAAAGTTTTTTTGAAATTTTTATTAAATATTTTTAATTATTTTAAACTATTTAAGTTTTATATGACTAGTTAGTTTGCTGTATTTTTTAAAAAACTACTTGTTAAATACCAAAATAATTTGTATTCCTATGCAATAAAAGAATAAAAATTATAAATTTAATTTTGAGTCAATATAATATTAGGTAAAGTGAAAGAATAGATTCTTATTACAACAGTTTAATAACAATTGTAATAATTAGCATAATATAAGATTGTATTTTGTATTTGATCGAGTAATTAATTACCGTTAATATTGCAACAATATTCAAATTAATTTATAAATTATTATCTAACAAAGGAAATTAGGAGTGTTTAAATTCCTTTTTTTAGTTTACTTTTTTGTTAAATAAAGCTTAATTAAAAGTACCCTTATCAGTTATTAAAAGTGCGTAATAAATTATATTATGTAAATGTAATTAAAAATTATGCATATATTTTAATAAAGCACGCGTTAAGAATAGAACAATTTTAAAAAGAGCTTTTGAGTTGTTAAAAAGATTTAATATTCAACAAAGAAATTTAGTGTTTAAATTTTCTCATATGTTCAGTTCCTGGTTAAATAATTTATGGTATTTATTAAAGTAATTTAAACTATGGTAGAAAATACTTTTCCAAAAGTATAAAAGAAAAAACAAAACTTTTATTTTCATCAGTTGAGTTCTGCACAAAACTTAATACAAATAACCAGTTCCAGTACCAGTACTGAAAGAAATAATGGTAATTAGATTTGAAATTTTTTAAAAAATTTTATTTTATTTTCATTCAGGAATTCGTAGACAGCCTCATAGCAATCGGAAAAGGGCAGCAAGAGAGCTACAAAACAATAGATGCACTGGTGCAGAATGTGCTGTACGAGGTAAAAGAATGGAAATTCTTAAACACAAAAAGGGGTCAGAGAACGGTCCTCTGTAAAGTAACAAGTGTTTTGGAGGATTCAGCTAGCAGCATTACCTTTTTTATGCCAGAGCGGTTCTTCAAACAAATTGTATCAGAAAAAGAAGTAAAAAAACTAAATAGCCAGGGCTTTTATTTTAAGTTTATGGGACGGGACCCAAATAGGTGGAATATGGCTCTGTTCGAGTTAATTCGAAATCGTATTTAACTTTATTTTATATATAATAATAAAAAATAAAAGAAAATTTAAAGAAAAAGAATATTAAAAATTTAGTGTACTTAATTCTTTTTATTTAATTAAATTAAATTTATTATAAATTAATTTTTTCTGTTTCTGCCGCTCTCAGTTGCTCCTCAGCAGGCATCTTTTCCCTACAAACAATTCTGTTGAGCACATTCAAATCGTGCTCACTTGGCAACTTTTCAGTACAGAGTAATTTTTGGCCTCTATTACCGCCACCTGTTTCTCCTCTAGGAAGGTTGTTAAAATTCATGTCGTTATTTAATATTGATGTTTTTTCTAATTGGAAAATATCGCATTTTCCAATTATTTCTTCAAATGGTTCAGGTATTTCCATTTAGATTAAAAATATTTTGAAAACACAAATTAATTTATACTTTTTATGCAACATTAAATATATTGCATATAAGATTATGCCACATACATAATTACAACATTCTAAAATATGCAAATTATATTTTTGCATTCTCATTAATTAATCACTGTACATTCTATAAACTATACCTAAGAATTAAATTATTATGGAGTTAAGATGTTAGTCACCAACAATTTGTAACTCTCATCACGATTTTTTTTTATTTTTTTTTTTTTAATTTCACATTTTTGATGAAAAATTGTTTGTATTTCATATTTTTCAGGATAATCAATTTAAATCAGACCTTGTCTCTGAAGATCCGATTTCGGTCGCCGAAGATTCCATTTCGCTCCCCGAAGGCTCGATTTCAGTCCCTGAGTTTCCAGCACCCTTTAAAATGGGACCTTGTTCCGGCGACCCCCTTCCCGATTTTGGATGGAATCCCCGGAGGTCTGAAATACGTTCCTCATAGGTGCGATTTCGAAAATAGCGAAGTCCCCAAGGCCCGGTTTCAGCCCTTGAGAGTTACCCATTCTCATTGATTTGGTCCTAGAGGTGATCGCTCCTTTTTTCCCCCTCTTTTTAAATCGTATTAGTTATAAATTAGAGGTTTTCAAGGTATTTTAATATGGTAAGGCACAAAATGAGCAGCAGGAAGGCAGTAGCAGATTTACAATTTATTGTTGGAAATAATAAGCAATATTTCTTGAAGGAATTTGCTTTGATAGCTGATGGGTCACTGATACCAATGCTGTTTATGTTTAAAGCACCTTATTCGTTCGAAGAGTTAAATAGTGATGTTAAACAGCAAAATGAATTCAATAAAACACAAATAAATGGTTTTGACTGGGAGGATGGCTTTATAGAATATTCAGCAATTAAAATACCTTAAAGGAACATTTAAATTCACTCGATGTCGTTTACGTAAAGGGGTACCAGAAAAAGGAATTTTTAGATAAATTTGTTTCGAGTTCAGAAGAAGTTATCAACTTAGAAAATGACATTCCATCTCTTCAGAAACTAAGGAATTTCACAACCATTTGCCCTCACCATAACATTACTGAAAATTTAAAAAGATGTGCTATAAAAAATTGTATGAATTTATACATGTATGTGGGAGACCGACAATTACGCAGTGGAACCCACTACTAAAATCAAGTAGTGCAACCACTGCCCACAATAAATAATAACTATTCACCATGCTACTCTCTCGGTTTTTGTTAAGTTGTTTGTCCGTTAGGAAAACCACATGTTTAATAAGAGTTTTGGTCAATAATATAATGCTGGTGTTTAATGTCTTTCAGTTGCTCGATATCCATCAAGCTTAATAGTAACATTTGAAATTATAATAGTAAATTAAATAAATTATAACAAATTATATAACAAATAAAAAGTGTAAATCATATAATAAATAAAAAGTGTAAATCATATAATAATATACCTAGTTTGATTTCCTACAATTGGGGGCTCAATCGGAATTTGTGCGAAGTTTTTTCACCAGTTCATCAAAACTTAGTGGAATCAACATAAAAGTTATCACAGCAGTCCACAGCGGTACTTTTCCGTTAAAATAACCCGTGTAAAATAATTATATCAAAATTACAAAGTACAAAATAACTGAAAAATTACTACTGAAATAACTTTTGAAATAAGAAAACCAACCTATTTAACACAAAATATTCAACCACAGTTGTTAAACCAACTGATGTAAAACGAGCTGGAACTGTATTCAATAATTCAACTTTTTAAAAAAAAAATCAAAATTCTAAGCAAAATACAACTATACAATTCTATCGAAAAATCTCTGAAAAATAATTACCGAACATCTATTTCTACAAATTTATCACCAATTCACAAATTAACACCTGAGCGAAATCATCATCATTACAATTACAACAAAGGAGACAAAAATAAGAAGAAGTAGCTGACGTCAGTATTGCAGGCAACGTGGGGAAGCGGCATGAAATGGTCACTGCTCATTAAAGTAATCACCAGTAGCAGAACTTAATTGGCAAGATAATAATTGAAAAACAAACCAATGAAAAAAAGGGTATTGTAATTTTTTTTAATTAAGTAAGTAAAACTAATTTCTTTCAAAACCAAAATTAAATTAAAAAAAAAAACAATTATAAAAAAAAAATATAAAAAGAATATATAACAATGTAATTTTTTTTTCTTTCGAATTTTTTTTTTTGAAATATTTTAAGTCATAAATATATGTATGTAATTCGTATGCCAAATTCATCAGGCATACATAATACACGTGCATGTATACTTATATTATTTAAAATAAAAAAAAATTAAATTAAAATCAACAAATTTATAGATACACATACACATATTATTTGAAATAAAAAAAAATTTAAATCAAAATTAACAAATTAATATGAAAAATTAATGTATATACGAATATAGTATGTAAAGTTTAATTTTATATGAATGTTTTAATAAGTATTTTTTTTTTTTTTGAAAATTTCTTAATTTCATTTTTAAAATAATAAGTTCGAAATCCTAAAAAAACTGTCAGTTCTTTTAGGATTTCGATAGACTGACTTTATTGGAGGACTTTCGTCCAGACTGAACTCAAGGTATCTGTGATCTGAGAAGGAATCCTCATCAGAAACTTTCCATGACTTTATTTTAGAATACATGAAGTTCGAGACTAAGGTTATGTCTAGGACTACTTGCCTATTAGTAGTAAAAAAGGTAGGTTCCCCGCCAATGTTACAGATAAGAAGGTTAGTACTTAAAATGTAATCAAAAAGTGAATCACCTCTTTCGTTGATATCCGAACTACCCCAGATGTCATGGTGAGCATTGGCGTCGCAGCTTACGATGACCCCAATGTTCATCCTTCTAGCATCCGCTACCAACCCTGCCAGATTGGATGGAGGGAGTGAATCCTGCGAGTCGTGCGGAAGATACGCCACAACAACCCAGAGCCTTAGCTTTTTTAGCTTTAGGCTCGCCGAGACCAGATCAGCATCACTGTAATCATACATAAAAGTTAGATATAATGTATTTTTAGCAAGTATGCACGCTCTAGGTCTGCATACCTCTTTATTATACAACAACGTGTAACTGGTATCTTGAGTCCATGAACCTGTTTTGTTGTCACTCATGGCTCTTGGATCAAGATAATATCCTCACCCGTTCTCCCGAGGCGGATATGAAGTGCGGCGGAAGCCGCTTTGGAGTGATGGAGAATAATTTGGAGTAGCTTCATTACCTAAGCCATCCTTAATGTCTACCACCGTCGCGTTAGCTTCATCCTCGAAGTCCATTGAGAAGCTTTTGGCATCATCAAAGCTGTCAGAATTCGATCTAAGTAGATCTTCTTCATCGTCAGCCTTGATGACATCATTCACTCTCTTTGGAGCCGAGGAGGATGCTACGTCAACGACATCGGATCGGTCAAAGTCTGCCTTTTGGGCTTGACTTGGGCCTTCATTGATGTTCCTTGAGGCCTCCACCTCATCCTTCTTGTACACCTTCAGTGTAACCGCTGTGAAGCTGTAGCTAATGACACCTTTGGCTTTCGCTAGGGGTTGTAGAGAGTGCTTATTGACAATGACTAACGCCTGTCGAGATTCTCCTACTCCTACTATTTCTACTTTTTTGGCCCAGGCTAAGGAGTTCTTTTGCGCCTCAGATAACTGACCAATATTGAGAGAGCTTTACCCTCTCAATAATTTTATAGGCCGACCGTTTATGGAAGAAGGCTTGTTTCGATGGGCGGACTTTTCGTACAGTCTTTGGTTGCTCGCGACTTTCTTTAGCACTGCTAGTGCCCGGTTTGGTCGCTTTACTTGCCGACTTTTGGGAAGAGCCGGCTAACTCTTTTTTCGAATCTTTTTTTTTTAATTTGTTCCATATTAGAACCCACGAGTGCGAAGAAAAGGAAGGTCCGCCCTATGCAGAGATTCGTATACATAGGGTAAGGCTAATTAATTCGGAGGGTCGCCAGATACTCCGAATACTCCGTTCGCGACTGTGCTATTTTTAAGACTGCGCCAAATTTATTTGTAGACATTACAAAAACATTCGATATTCTATCCTGCTTAAAAAAATTAGAAATTATAGCTTTTCGAGGTTTTATGTTGAGTTGGTTTAAGTTCTACTTAGTAAATAGCACTCATACTTAGTAAATAGCATAAGTGTAAAGATTGAAGATAAACTAAGCAGTCCAAAGAATATCAATATTGGAGTACCCCAAGGTTCTGTACTTGGCCCTATTTTATTATACCCTACACATTAAGTACAGAGTATATTAACTTTGGTATGGTGTTTGTAACCACCAAAAGGAAGCGAGTTAGGTATAGACATGTATATATATTCTGAATCAGGATCACCTCCTGAGGCGATTTAGCGATGTTCGTCCGTCCGTCCGTCCGTACGCACCATAACTCAACAAACAATGATGCTATCATGATGAAATTTATACTGTAGGTTAACAATGACTAAGGTATTGTAAATGGGCGAAATCGGACCATGCGTTCGAGTATCTCCCATACAACTTCCAAAACCGAATACGCATATCTTCGAAATTAATAAAGATAGAAACTTAAAATTTGGTACCAGGCTCTTGTTTCCTGAATCCCTTATTTGTCCAAATTTTGAAATGAATTGGAGGAGCTGTTCGGGTACCTCCCCTACAACTCCCAAAACCGAACAAGCATATCATCGAAATAAATAAAGATAGAAACTGCAAATTTGATACCAGGGTGTTGTTTCCTGAATCCCTGATTTGCCTAAAATTTCAGATGATTTGGAATGGTTGTTCGGGTATCTTCCACACAACTCTCAAGACCGAACAAGGATATCTTCGAAATTAATAAATATAAAAGGTTAAAATTTGATATAAGAGTATTCTACCCTGTTCTGATGATGTCTCTAAAATTTGAGATGAATTGGGGTGGTGGTCCGGGTGCATTCACAGACTTTGCAAGACCTTACAAGCATATCTTCGAATTTAATAAAGATAGAAACCTGAAATCTTGTACAAAGGTTGTAAAACATTTTTTTAGCTTATATTAAATACCTAAATAAAATAACTTATACATTTTTAATTTAATTTGAATTTTTTAGGTGTAGGGTATAAATAAGTCGGTTGCATCGACTTACTGTTATATTTACTTGTTTTTAATTTATATAAATTCTATTTGTAAGCAAAAATTTATTGGTAAGATTACAGCTTTTGCTGATGATCTTGCATATTCTTATGTTTCGAATAATTCCTTTAATTTAATAGGGGATATCAATCATGATTTAAGCATTCTCAGAAAGTGGTTCTTTGATCATAAATGATTGGTTAGTTGCAAAACTAAAGCTATGTATTTTAATCTTACTCAGCAAAACTCTCCAAAAACTGATTTGATTTTTCATGCGTCGGAGTGGGTATTGATAAATATTTTAAAATAGAAACAGTAAACAATTTTAAATATTTACGTGTACACTTTCATAGCAATATGAACTGGGCAGTACATACAGCCACATTAAAAAAATACTTCTTGACTACTCTGCGGAAATTATACAGTCTGCAAAGGTTCTGTTCATTAAAATTACTAAAAACAGTTTATCATGGAATTTTCCATTCTAGGCTACAATATGGGATAGCTTGCGGGGGAGGGGCTTACTGTAATAAAATTAACCCGATTGTAACTTTCCAAAAGTCAATTATGCGAACATTTTTCAAAAAAAACAGAACATATCACGCATTGGATCTTTTTAAAAAACTTAAAGTTCTTCCGGTAAGATATTTATACTTCTTTAAAGTGCTAAAGATATTTTACAAAAAATGTGGCTATTTGAATTCAAGAATCTCAAACAATTACAATTTGCGCTCCAATTTTGATTACACAGTTATTACTCCTTATTTTAGGACTACAAACTTTCGAAATTCCTACTTCATACCATCAGCAAGATTATTTAATAGGGCTCCTTTGTATATCAGGAAAGTTAGATTTTTGAGAAAGTTTCTAAACCTTATCAAGCTTTGGATTCTGCAGTTTGATCACAATGCAATTGAGCATTTACTTAATTAGATTAAATTTTTGTGGTACTTATAAAATTTTTTTAATTTTTATTTTTTTTTTATTTAATTTGATTTTCTATTATTATTCTTTCTTCACTTTTGCTTCTCTTTTTATTTTGTTTTGCTTCTCCTTGTAAAATATTTTCTTAATATTTTTATCTTTTGTATTATATTTTCTTAATGTTTTTGTTTTTTATATTTATTATATAAATTTTAATTTCCTTTATCACCTCACCTTACATTGTTGAACTCTTAATTTATATGGTATTTACAACTATTTTATTTTAATATGTAATACCATTACTTATTCTTAATTGGATTTTATGATTATGAGCTTTTATAGTTTTAGTTTAGGAAAAATTTTTAAATTATATTTTCTTAATAAATTTTGAATTTTTTAAAGCAATTTTATAAATCATTTAGTGGTTATTATTGTTATTGTAATGAAGTAATGTATTTTTAAGTTTTTTGTTTTCCTTAATCATAATATTTTATTAATTGTAAGCATTTTGTATGAATTTCCAATGAAGAATAAAGATTAAATAATAATAATAAAAATATTAAATATATGTGCTTATCTCATTCTGCTCGGTGGCTGAGAGAGTTTTTAAACCTTAAAAATAAATAAATAAATTATCCAAATAATTTACAAACATAATTTTCTTACCAAATGAAGTGATTTTGACCTTTATTTTAATCAAAACCAAAACGGAACTCCATATGAGAACACTTTTTGGTCGCGATTTTATCAACTGTTTGACGCTTGCAATGCAAGCAAACATTACTAATTATATTATTATTCATTATTATTATTATTGTATATCACCTAACAAAAACGTCAAACCACTTTGTATCAAAAGGATGAATCACTTCTAGATGTGCTAGAGACAAGTTGCAAAAGGCATTTAATAGAGTTTGGTGTGAAACCATCTAGAAAAATTTGAAACTGGATCTTTTTGTTTTGAAAGGAAACCCTTTAACCCTTTATAGGTTGTTTAGGGATTTCAATCTGACTCATGGCGCAGTGGTTAAGTCGCCAACCTTTCACTCGAAGGGTCTTGGGTTCAAACCCCAGTCAGGTCATAAAAAAAAATATGTAGTACTTTTATATCGTAATAATGTATATCGTATAATTAATAGTAGTAATAATAACATTAATAATATTAATAATAATAATTGTAATAGTAATAGTAATAATAACAATAATAATAGTAATAATAATAGCTGCTACAGTGGAACCATCTTTGGTTATATTATGCAAGTAAGGTGTTATATACCGCTGCACGTTGTAATCCGCGGATGGCGGATTGGATGGATGGATGTAATCTGACTCTGTAGTAAAATAATAACAATAATACCAATAATAATAATAATAATAATAATAATAATAATAATAACAATAATAATAATAGTAATAATAATAATAATAATAATAGTAATAGTAATAATAACAATAATAATAATAATAGTAATAATAATAGCTGCTACAGTGGAGCCATCTTTGGTTATATCATGCAAGTAAGGTGCTATATACTATAGAATTAGTATAAGTTTTCTTAGAAATTTTTTTTGCACCACCGGGGGTGGTGAGGTATTAAAAGGTATTAGGACTGAAAAATTGAAAATTTGCTATTTTTAGGCACCTGTAACTTAAGCACCTGTTTACATTTTTACTTCGGCAAGACATGAAAATTTAAACTCCAGTAATATCTTTTTACGTGTGTTAACGGATTTTCTTAGTTATAAAGGGTTCTGGACTTACAGCCCCTCAAAATTCCAGAAAAGTGTTATTTTCACATTTTTTCTTATATGAAATTTTCAAATTTTTGTGCAAGTCGCAATTCTAAACAGTTTGCATTGTGTTTTGGAAATGTGCGCTTTTAAAAACTGTTGGTTTACATTCTACCTTAATCAAAACAAGAACAGAAAAGTATCAAGATTTTGTAAATAATAAGAATTTATTTTATTTTTCAATAAAAAGCTTTCACGGTTAACCAGTTATTTTAACGTAATATTAACACAAGAATGCAATTGTTATTTATGAGATAAATAAAATACAGATATTGACCTTGATATTGTATATTAATTTTAAAGTAATTTAAAAAAATGTATTTATTGATTAATTGTTATGTTTATTGCAGAAAAAATTTTTAAAGAAAAATCCAAGTGTTTGATATGAATTTATGTTAATGTTAATTGATTTATTATATTAACTACTTGTATTTTGCAAATAAAAAAGTCAGTTATTGTTAAATTTTCTGCTACTTTGTATAATATAAATTAAATTTTCTGTTATTGTACATACAAATTAGAACATTATAAAATCAAATAAATTTATTGTGTTAGAATTATAATTTTCATATTTTAATTCCTTTTATATTATGCATATGGTAAATAAAAGAAGCAAATTAATTAATATAGAAATCGTGATTTTAAAAATATGTCAAATAAGATTTATGCAAAAGAAATTGGAATTATTTTTAATATATTATATACTTGCCTTTTTATATGCATACTATGAAGGTGTGCTAAAATGATGAAAAATTTATTAAATTTAATTGTGAACTAATGCAAATTAAAATAAGCAATAATAATGTAAATGAAACAAGTTAAGTAAGTTTTATACATTTCATATGTCATTTTTATTAATCTATAAATTATAATTTTCAAATAATATATTTGGAGATGTATTTTAATACGTTTTATTCTATTTGACGCCTTTTAAACGCATACGGTAATGAACTGTAGTCTTGAAGAAATTTTCTTTTTTCTGCCAATGGTCGATAAAGTTTTGTTTCAGGAACACTAATTACTTCGTGATTCTGAGTACGGCGTATATTATTTGATAAAATATGTATAGGTTCCACTACATTATAATTCAACACAGCATTTTTGATCGTACTGAAATTGACCTTTTGCGATGCTGAATAATTAAGTGATATTCCCTTTACTTTACATACAATTTTTTCTGTATTATATCTAGTAGAATGTACTTTAAAAGCATAATTTTTTAGGCCACCACTTCCAAATTCTGATATGTAACTTTTAATTCCATAGCAGTTTAATTCATCGGTCATGTCTCCGATAAATTCTCCTGTCGGCGGATCATATTCACCTTCTTTGGATATATATATAATCGAATCCGTGTCATAGTATAATAACACTCTGTTGCTTAAACCTTCTAGATAATTATATAATTTCAAGCGAGCCTGAGTTGTTGTATATGCCGCGATACAAACGTTTACAGTAGAAAGGCTTCTTCCTTATATTGCCAGCTCAAAATGAGATTTTCTTCGTTAACGGGCAATATATGACATATATCTAAAGCTGGATTCGTAAGCATAGTATATAACTCTGAGGGGTCATTTATAATTTTGGTTTTTTGTTGATTTTCTCTCTGGCCAAATTTACCCCAAAATGAATTCAATATCAATTTTGCGAAGGATCTTAAACCATCATTTTTAATCATTTTAGAAAATTCTAATTGAATGTTTTCATTTTGGAAGAATTCTTCTATATATTTATTTTTGTCTGCTTCTGTAATATATTTAGAAGGAAGGAGAGAAGAGAAGAAATTTGTCCATCATCTTAGTGAATAAACCATCATAATTGGTTAGTTTGTCATATTGAACAACATTGTATTCCCATATTTCATAAATTTCCAGTATTACGTAGTTTTTCCCCAGGGCTTTTAAAACTTCGTTCTATAACCCATGTTCCGATTAAAGCTCGTTCTTCATTAGAGAGTGTACAAAAATCATTTTGGCTTTTTTCTTCTCCGCATTTGTGACACAAAGAAAACATTAACTTGTTGTTTTGTTTAATTGGTAATACTGGATGTAATAGTTCGAAGTATAGGTTTCGAAGTTTAGGTGGAAGTATTTTACATTTAATGAGACCATTCATATTTTCTAAATTTTGTTTCATACATTTATTTGTTTCTAAATTTTGTTTCATACATTATATTTTTGTTTCAATTACCCACGAAAATTTTTGGGTGGCCTATGGCAAATTTTCCATATTTACATACATATGGATACAACCAGCATACATCAATATATTTAATTTTTTTCTGCTTCTTTGCATTTGTAATATTGATACACATCCGATGCGACCTCCATAAAAAGAATCTCTGGGATTTAGAGGAGCGTTATGTATTTACGGATGATTTTTTAAATGTGAAAGTTCTTCTCCTAACAAGTGCTTTTTAAATTCACAACTCCACATTTCAATTCCTTCATATCTATGGGACAAAAGAAAATTTATGTTATATGAAAGCAGTTTTAATTTTATATTTTTAAAAATATGAAATAAAATATTGTAATATATACCCTAATTTTCTTAATCTTTCAGATTTTTCTATTGTTCTTTCATATCGTCTGTTTAAGGTATCATTCGGATCGTCATGCAATGGTCTGTCTCTTTCTTGTTGTAAACATACAGGATGACCATGAAAATAGCACCCATGGAATTCAAAAATTTGACGGGTTTCAGGGCAATATCCATCAACTTTTGTTCCTGAAATAATAGCTTCCTTTTCTTTAGCTGCATGTCTGATATTAATATACCTTTTTTCTTCTTCATAAATCAACCATTGTATAGCTATTTTTGAGTGATTGTTTGTCAATCTATATCCATCTGTATTTGGTTGTAGAAATTTTCTTCGATATACTAGATTGCATGCTGAAGCTATTGTGGTAGCCTCTAAAAATGGTTCCGCGTCACATTCTTCGAGAAAGATTTTTCTAAATTTTAAGCATGCTTGTGTTAATATATTTACATCACTTAAGCAGTACTCAACAATATCTCTCTGCATGTTAAATTCTTCATTTTTATGTTCCTCATACCATTTAATAAATTGATTGCGTTCTTTTTCTTTCATTGTGTCAGGGCTATAAAATTTTGGTGGTGGCAGTGTTCCAATGTAATTTTTATTCTCAGTTGTATTGAAGTAATGTGGAAAATATCCCTTCTTGAATGCTTGTGGTAACCCAAAAGTCTTAGGTAATTTTGCTAATGGCATAGGAAAATAATTCAATGAATCCAAAAATTTTATACTTCCTATTGTCATTAAAATTATCTTAGTACCTCGCATTATTAATTCAGGCTTTAGCTTAGTGTTTTCTATTATGTACTTTAGTATGAACTGATGGTCATATGCTTGCCCATTATGTGCTATTACAATAACTTTTTTAAATATTTTAAGCTGATTCAATATAAATTGTACGAAAATGTTAATAATTTTTATTTTTAAAATATGTTGCCTTTGTCCACATCTATCGCAAAATTCTTCTTTTTCATCTTTATTAAGACATAAATTACAACGTTGTTGTAGTACACATAAATTAGGTTAATGTTCCTTTATTTCATAAACTTTATTATCAATACACTTTTCTCGGAAAAATTTTTCCTGCATACACTCCAAATCGTAAAAGATATAGAGAACATCTTCAATAATCGGGTTTCTTTCATCTGGTAGTATAAAAAAATAATGTTCCTGAGGAACATGTTTACTACATGTTTTGCAAAAATATTCGCAGCATGTATGTTTTCTATTTTTCTGGTATGTTCTTAGACATTTTGTGTATCTCTTTACTGTGCTGCAAATGGATGCTTCCTTCCGTGAATTGGAAGCTTTATGGTTATTAAAACAATCATTCCCTCTAAAATAGCGGTTACAATCTTTACACAAAATATTTAATTAGTTTTTTGGGCAAGCTGGAGAATATTGACATTCGAGACATGTTCCGCCACATCTGTGACGATTTCGGATATAAAATGGCTTATGGCACTTTTGACAATAATAACTACAGCAAAATGCCACAGTAAGCGAAGTAATTACATTGTAATGGCCTTTGTCGTACAGGTGATTGATCCTTTTTTCACCGCCATTTCCCTGAAATATAATATCTCTACCTTTGCTTCCATAATTATAAACGGTTATGGAGTATTCCTTTAAATATTGTTGGAACTGCTGAAATTCTGGTAACCCACAACCTTCTTGAGATATATTTATGTTGGCGTTATTCATAAGTTCTGTTGCCTTCATTGTTTGTAATTTTTCAGTGTCTTTTTGAATTTTAATGTAATCAGAATGCTTATCAATGTAAGACATTGCCACTACTAACGCTCTTCGAAGGCATAAGTTATCGTTGTTGCTAATACTAACGATACCCTTTTCTTAGCACATTCCTCATTGAAGGTATTATACTTTTTTCCCCTCCCTATGCCCTGAGGAAGCTTAACAGAAGTAATACCTATGCAAAATGTATCAGTGCTAAGTCCTTCAGAGTTGCTTTGAAAAATTTTTGATATAATTTCCCAGATATCTCGAAATTTAATTTCTGAAGCGCCTCTAAAATTTATCCACCCGGGACCTCGCTCTTCAAAACTTCTTCCACAAAATGTAATACCCACCTTATCCGTGGGGTTGACATTTTCGAGAATGTAAAGTGTTATTTCATTTATTGCATTTTTGATCCAATTGGTTTGTTCTTCAAGATCCGGTACCGGTTTGGTTTTAAATTCTATTTTACGTCCTTGTAAATTAAACTGTTTGACCATCGTACTAGCATCTTTTGTGATTGCAACATAATTTTCGTGATGCTGTTGTTGCTGCTCTTCTTGATATTTATTTAGTAAAAGTTTTTTTGAAATTTTTATTAAATATTTTTAATTATTTTAAACTATTTAAGTTTTATATGACTAGTTAGTTTGCTGTATTTTTTAAAAAACTACTTGTTAAATACCAAAATAATTTGTATTCCTATGCAATAAAAGAATAAAAATTATAAATTTAATTTTGAGTCAATATAATATTAGGTAAAGTGAAAGAATAGATTCTTATTACAACAGTTTAATAACAATTGTAATAATTAGCATAATATAAGATTGTATTTTGTATTTGATCGAGTAATTAATTACCGTTAATATTGCAACAATATTCAAATTAATTTATAAATTATTATCTAACAAAGGAAATTAGGAGTGTTTAAATTCCTTTTTTTAGTTTACTTTTTTGTTAAATAAAGCTTAATTAAAAGTACCCTTATCAGTTATTAAAAGTGCGTAATAAATTATATTATGTAAATGTAATTAAAAATTATGCATATATTTTAATAAAGCACGCGTTAAGAATAGAACAATTTTAAAAAGAGCTTTTGAGTTGTTAAAAAGATTTATTATTCAACAAAGAAATTTAGTGTTTAAATTTTCTCATATGTTCAGTTCCTGGTTAAATAATTTATGGTATTTATTAAAGTAATTTAAACTATGGTAGAAAATACTTTTCCAAAAGTATAAAAGAAAAAACAAAACTTTTATTTTCATCAGTTGAGTTCTGCACAAAACTTAATACAAATAACCAGTTCCAGTACCAGTACTGAAAGAAATAATGGTAATTAGATTTGAAATTTTTTAAAAAATTTTAATAATTTTTTTTCAAATTTTTCAATTATATTTTTAATTATTAATTTTATTTTCATTCAGGAATTCGTAGACAGCCTCATAGCAATCGGAAAAGGGCAGCAAGAGAGCTACAAAACAATAGATGCACTGGTGCAGAATGTGCTGTACGAGGTAAAAGAATGGAAATTCTTAAACACAAAAAGGGGTCAGAGAACGGTCCTCTGTAAAGTAACAAGTGTTTTGGAGGATTCAGCTAGCAGCATTACCTTTTTTATGCCAGAGCGGTTCTTCAAACAAATTGTATCAGAAAAAGAAGTAAAAAAACTAAATAGCCAGGGCTTTTATTTTAAGTTTATGGGACGGGACCCAAATAGGTGGAATATGGCTCTGTTCGAGTTAATTCGAAATCGTATTTAACTTTATTTTATATATAATAATAAAAAATAAAAGAAAATTTAAAGAAAAAGAATATTAAAAATTTAGTGTACTTAATTCTTTTTATTTAATTAAATTAAATTTATTATAAATTAATTTTTTCTGTTTCTGCCGCTCTCAGTTGCTCCTCAGCAGGCATCTTTTCCCTACAAACAATTCTGTTGAGCACATTCAAATCGTGCTCACTTGGCAACTTTTCAGTACAGAGTAATTTTTGGCCTCTATTACCGCCACCTGTTTCTCCTCTAGGAAGGTTGTTAAAATTCATGTCGTTATTTAATATTGATGTTTTTTCTAATTGGAAAATATCGCATTTTCCAATTATTTCTTCAAATGGTTCAGGTATTTCCATTTAGATTAAAAATATTTTGAAAACACAAATTAATTTATACTTTTTATGCAACATTAAATATATTGCATATAAGATTATGCCACATACATAATTACAACATTCTAAAATATGCAAATTATATTTTTGCATTCTCATTAATTAATCACTGTACATTCTATAAACTATACCTAAGAATTAAATTATTATGGAGTTAAGATGTTAGTCACCAACAATTTGTAACTCTTATCACGATTTTTTTTTTATTTTTTTTCTTTAATTTCACATTTTTGATGAAAAATTGTTTGTATTTCATATTTTTCAGGATAATCAATTTAAATCAGACCTTGTCTCTGAAGATCCGATTTCGGTCGCCGAAGATTCCATTTCGCTCCCCGAAGGCTCGATTTCAGTCCCTGAGTTTCCAGCACCCTTTAAAATGGGACCTTGTTCCGGCGACCCCCTTCCCGATTTTGGATGGAATCCCCGGAGGTCTGAAATACGTTCCTCATAGGTGCGATTTCGAAAATAGCGAAGTCCCCAAGGCCCGGTTTCAGCCCTTGAGAGTTACCCATTCTCATTGATTTGGTCCTAGAGGTGATCGCTCCTTTTTTCCCCCTCTTTTTAAATCGTATTAGTTATAAATTAGAGGTTTTCAAGGTATTTTAATATGGTAAGGCACAAAATGAGCAGCAGGAAGACAGTAGCAGATTTACAATTTATTGTTGGAAATAATAAGCAATATTTCTTGAAGGAATTTGCTTTGATAGCTGATGGGTCACTGATACCAATGCTGTTTATGTTTAAAGCACCTTATTCGTTCGAAGAGTTAAATAGTGATGTTAAACAGCAAAATGAATTCAATAAAACACAAATAAATGGTTTTGACTGGGATGATGGCTTTATAGAATATTCAGCAATTAAAATACCTTAAAGGAACATTTAAATTCACTCGATGTCGTTTACGTAAAGGGGTACCAGAAAAAGGAATTTTTAGATAAATTTGTTTCGAGTTCAGAAGAAGTCATCAACTTAGAAAATGACATTCCATCTCTTCAGAAACTAAGGAATTTCACAACCATTTGCCCTCACCATAACATTACTGAAAATTTGAAAAGATGTGCTATAAAAAAATGTATGAATTTATACATGTATGTGGGAGACCGACAATTACGCAGTGGAACCCACTACTAAAATCAAGTAGTGCAACCACTGCCCACAATAAATAATAACTATTCACCATGCTACTCTCTCGGTTTTTGTTAAGTTGTTTGTCCGTTAGGAAAACCACATGTTTAATAAGAGTTTTGGTCAATAATATAATGCTGGTGTTTAATGTCTTTCAGTTGCTCGATATCCAACAAGCTTAATAGTAACATTTGAAATTATAATAGTAAATTAAATAAATTATAACAAATTATATAACAAATAAAAAGTGTAAATCATATAATAAATAAAAAGTGTAAATCATATAATAATATACCTAGTTTGATTTCCTACAATTGGGGGCTCAATCGGAATTTGTGCGAAGTTTTTTCACCAGTTCATCAAAACTTAGTGGAATCAACATAAAAGTTATCACAGCAGTCCACAGCGGTACTTTTCCGTTAAAATAACCCGTGTAAAATAATTATATCAAAATTACAAAGTACAAAATAACTGAAAAATTACTACTGAAATAACTTTTGAAATAAGAAAACCAACCTATTTAACACAAAATATTCAACCACAGTTGTTAAACCAACTGATGTAAAACGAGCTGGAACTGTATTAAATAATTCAACTTTTTAAAAAAAAAATCAAAATTCTAAGCAAAATACAACTATACAATTCTATCGAAAAATCTCTGAAAAATAATTACCGAACATCTATTTCTACAAATTTATCACCAATTCACAAATTAACACCTGAGCGAAATCATCATCATTACAATTACAACAAAGGAGACAAAAATAAGAAGAAGTAGCTGACGTCAGTATTGCAGGCAACGTGGGGAAGCGGCATGAAATGGTCACTGCTCATTAAAGTAATCACCAGTAGCAGAACTTAATTGGCAAGATAATAATTGAAAAACAAACCAATGAAAAAAAGGGTATTGTAATTTTTTTTAATTAAGTAAGTAAAACTAATTTCTTTCAAAACCAAAATTAAATTAAAAAAAAAAAACAATTATAAAAAAAAAATATAAAAAGAATATATAACAATGTAATTTTTTTTTCTTTCGAATTTTTTTTTTTGAAATATTTTAAGTCATAAATATATGTATGTAATTCGTATGCCAAATTCATCAGGCATACATAATACACGTGCATGTATACTTATATTATTTAAAATAAAAAAAAATTAAATTAAAATCAACAAATTTATAGATACACATACACATATTATTTGAAATAAAAAAAAATTTAAATCAAAATTAACAAATTAATATGAAAAATTAATGTATATACGAATATAGTATGTAAAGTTTAATTTTATATGAATGTTTTAATAAGTATTTTTTTTTTTTTCGAAAATTTCTTAATTTCATTTTTAAAATAATAAATTTTATAAAATTTAAAAAATCAATTGAATACACATATGTAAATGTCGAAACACCTTTTTAAAAAAAAAAAACAAACATAATATCAAAATTTTAATAAGAAAATATACAACTAAACTGTAAAGTTATAAATTAAGCTTGAGGTTTGGATAGAATCACATATTTTTAGAGTGACCATATACTCGCATAAAACATTCGGTATAGAATAACCTTTGGCTTCGGTTCGATTTTAAAAATTAACAAGAATTTTGTGTTTTTTTTTATTTTTTTTTTTTCTTTCTCCGTTGGAATTAAACAGATAATAACTAAAAGTAGCACCTAGTATATCATTGATTTTTTTTAAATTAAACAAATTTATAACCAAATTTATAAATAATAAATTTAGTGTAAATTTAAACGAATTTATAAAACTTAATTTTATAAAAATATTTCGTCAATCATTTAATTTAAACAAAATTCATGTAACTGCAAGAAACCTGTTACTTTTTGATTAATTATTTTTCACAAAAATTTTTACAAAATTCCAGAATTTAATCACAATTTTAAAAGTCATAGCGAAGGTGAAACATTTTATCATTTATGAAAATTAGTTATACACATACGTACGCATAGTATTAAATTCGCACTATTATCTCTACTTATATTAACGTTAAACATGCTTATTCGTATTATACTAAAATTTTCCAAATATATCTTCACATTCGTACGTCTTCATATCCATTAACAAAATTTTAAGATTTGTACCTGTCTATACATACATTTCTCATTCTTGCTGGCCGACAAAACTTTCGGAAATGAACACTGAAACAGTACTGGGTTTAACAGTAGCAGGTCTAAAAGAGAAATCAAGAGAACTAAAACACGATGATTCAGGACGCAAACCAATATTAAGGGATAGACTCTTAGAATATTTCCAACTTATTAATAACGACGAAGATTCTTCATCAGGCGAAGACACAGTGCTGAGCAGCGCAGAAAAATCCAATAACGTCAATCAAGGTAGTCACTTCACGCTAAGAGACGTTGAAGAGAGCCTGTCATATTTTTCGGGAACTGACTCAACAGAAATAGGTACTTGGGTCTCAGAGCTCAAAAACACGGCTTATACACTAGGCTGGAGCGACACTCAAATGTTCATCTATGGTAAGCAGTTATTGAGAGGCGCCGCGAAACTCTTTGTCCGCAGTCAATCAAACATTGGTGACTGGAATTCATTAAAACATGAGCTAACAGAGGAATTCAGTTCAAAACTGTCGGCATCAGAAGTTCACAGAATTTTGGTTAATCGTAAGAAAAAGCCAGAAGAGAATTTGCTCGAATACTTATACTCAATAAAGGATATTGGAAAATCGATACACCTAGATGATGAAAGTACAATCGAGTACTTTACAGAGGGAAGTTTAGATTCTAGAGCAAATAAAGCCATACTCTACCAGTCCAAAAATCTGAAAGAGTTAAAGGAGAATATAAAAGTGTACCAGAAAATTAGAGGCACCCAAATGTCGTCATACAAAGGGAATTCTTTTCAACATCGCGCAGTACACAAAGGGAACGCAGAATTCCGAAAACCTGAAAACACGTTTAATAAAATAAAAAACGAAAATACGGAGTTCAGAAGAAAATGTTTCACGTGCGAAAGCGAATCTCACGTACCGAAACATTGTGGGAAAAATTCTAATAAACCCGTGTGCTTTAAATGTAACCAGTCGGGTCACAGGGCATTCGAATGTAATTTAAATGATCAACAATTTCAGCGTAAAATTAAAACAGAACCCAGAGGGGCCAACGTTTGTGAAGACAGGATCAAACCGGTCAACGGTAAGCTGTTCAAAACAGTCTTAGTAAATAACGCAAGTTTCAAGGCATTAGTCAACACGGGTTGCGACTTGTGTCTAATAAGGGATGATACATTAGAAAAAGTAGGTATATCGGATAGAGGAACAGAGCGACAAGTTCTAGTAGGGTTAAAAAAAGTCGAAATTCTAACGTTAGGAAACGTTACATTGGATATTTCCGTGGACAGACTTAAGTTAAGGGTAATATTTCATGTGGTAGAAATAAACGATTTAGGGTACGAAGCTATAATAGGAAATAATATACTAAAAATGGTAGATCTGTCGGTTAAAGAAGAAGGAACCACGTTCACGGTAAAAAGGCCAAGTTCAGTCATAAATGTAGAAAGAAAAAGTGAAGATTCGCCAAAATCTAAAGACATTTACGCAGAATTCAGGAATTTGTGTTTGTTGGCAGAAAAAACAGATGCAAAAAGTCACGAGATGGACATGTCTCATCTTACAGAAGAACGTAAAAACAAGGTGGAAGAAATAATAAATAACTACTTTCCGTGCAAAATAAACAGATCGCCTATAGAAATGAAAATTATTTTGAAAGATGAAATTCCCGTTCGGGAAGGACCGCGACGCATTTCACATAAAGATCAAGAAATTATTTAAAACCAAATCAATGATCGGCAGAAAGAGGGAATTATATAAGAGAGTAACTCCGAGTATGCCGCACCTGTAGTTCTGGTGTCCAAAAAGGACAGATCAAAAAGACATTGTTGCGACTATCGTAAATTATACGCGAAAATCATAAGAGACAATTTTTCAATGGCTTTGATCGATTACATATTGGATCGACTACAGAAGGCTAAAATATATATAACGCTGGATTTGAAAAACGGAACAACGCTTTCATGTACCATTAGAGCAAAAGTCCAGGAAGTATACCGCGTTTGTCACACCCAACGGACAATATGAATTCCTTTTTGTACCATTTGGAATATCAAATTCGCCAGCAAGCTTTTGCAGATTTATAAAAGCTATGTTCAGAGATCTAATAAAAGACGGGGTAATAATAGTATATATGGACGACATAATAATTCCCTCCGTGGACGAAAACGAAAATGTGGAAAAGTTAAAATTAGTATTGGAAAAAGCTTTTTCTTATGGTCTGCAGATAAAATGGAGTAAATGTCAAATGTTAAGGAAAAAAGTAATTTTAGGGTACGTGATAGAAACTGTACGATTAAACCATCGACTGAAAAAATAAAAGCAGTGTCTGAATTCAAACTTCCTGGAAATCGTAAAGCTCTAGAAAGATTTCTCGGGTTGACATCATATTTTCGCAGATTCATAAGGGATTATTCAATTATCGCAAAGCCACTTTCGGATCTACTCCGTAAAGACGCAAAGTTCAAAGTGGAAGTACAGCAGCTAGCAGCATTCGAGCAGCTCAAAATAGCTCTTACTACTAGTCCAGTGTTGAGGTTGTACAACCCTAAAGCAATAACTGAGATACTCACAGACGCATCCATATACGGTTACGGGGCAGTACTCCTTCAGAAAGATTCAGAAGACGAACAATTCCATCCAGTTCAATACATGAGTCGAAAGACTAGCTCAGCAGAACAAAAATATCCGTCATATGAGCTAGAAGTGCTTGCGATAATAGAAGCGCTTAAGAAATAGAGAATATACCTTCTAGACATAAATTTTAAAATCATTACGGACTGTAACGCGTTCGCGATGACAATGAAAAAAGAGAACGTACAAACAAGGATCGCAACATGGGCGCTGTACTTGCAAGAGTTTAACTATGAGATAGAACACAGGTCGGGATCAAGAATGAGGTATGTTGACGCACTCAGCAGAGTGTCTTGCCTCCTCATAGAAAGTTCTTTAATCCACAGGTTGCGAGAGGCTCAAGCAGGAAACGAGTGGATCAAAGCAATTAAGACAATCCTGAACGATGGAAAAGATTACCACGATTTTTTCCTTAAACAAAACATTTTACATAAAAATCCAGACAAGGAGCTGATCGTCGTGCCTTCGACCATGGAGGACGAAATCATCTCAATAGCACACAAAGAAGGCCACTACGGCGCTACAAAAACCCAAGAATATCTGGAAAAATCATTCTTCATCCAAAATATTGCAGTAAAAGTATCCAAAAACCTTAAAAAATTGCGTGGAATGCATTATCATAAATTCTAAGGTAGGAAAAAAAGAGGGACTTCTCACACCTATCGATAAAGCGAACCTCCCTTTGGAAACATATCACATCGACCATGTAGGGCCGATGGAAGCAACCCACAAAGCATACAACTACATTCTAGTAGTCGTAGACGCATTCTCTAAGTTCGTCTGGCTTTATCCCACTAAGGATACAGGGAGCGAAGCAGTGATAGATAGACTACGAAAACAATCATCAATCTTTGGAAATCCTAAGCGAATAATTTCAGATAGAGGAACGGCGTTCACCTCGGCGAGGTTCAGGGAATATTGCAAAGCAGCAAAATTCAACACCTGCTTATAGCTCCAGGCATGCCACGCGGAAATGGCCAAATGGAGCGTATACATAAGATAGTGGCCCGATGTTGGCAAAATTAGGATACAATAAGCCCGAAAACTGGTACAAACATGTGGACAGAGTACAACAATTTATAAATAACACACCGCCCAGAAGTACAAAGTTCACACCTTTTAGACTATTAACCGGCCTAGAAATGAGGCTGCCGGAAGACTTGGAATTCAGAGAACTAATCGACGAAAGTTTATGCGACGAACTAAACGACGAGCGCGAAAAAATAAGAAAAGAGGCGCGTGACAATATTTTAAAAATCCAAAAAGAAAACAAGAAAATTTTCGATAAGAATAGGAAGCGCGAAATAGAGTATAAGATAAACGATTTAGTCGCGATAAAACGCACACAATTCGGGTCAAGTCTAAAGTTAAAACCAAAATTTCTCGGTCCTTACAAAATAACGAAGAAATTAAACCACAGCAGGTACGAAGTAGAAAAATTAGGAGAACAAGAGGGTCCTAGAAGAACCACAAGTGTGGCAGAATTTATGAAATTATGGAACCCGACAACCGAGTCGGTTGTCGAATCAGAACGGCCGAATGTGGGAGACCGACAATTACTTAGTGGAACCCACTACTAAAATCAAGTAGTGCAACCACTGCCCACAATAAATAATAACTATTCACCATGCTACTCTCTCGGTTTTCGTTAAGTTGTTTGTCCGTTAGGAAAACCACATGTTTAATAAGAGTTTTGGTCAATAATATAATACTGGTGGTTAATGTCTTTCAGTTGCTCGATAGCCATCAAGCTTAATAGTAACATTTGAAATTATAATAGTAAATTAAATAAATTATAACAAATTATATAACAAATAAAAAGTGTAAATCATATAATAAATAAAAAGTGTAAATCATATAATAATATACCTAGTTTGATTTCCTACATGTATTTAATAAAAGAAAATAATTGGTTTTAAAAAATATTTGTTTTATTTATTGTTGACCAAGATAATTTTTCTGACAAAAACATAGGTATTTCATAAAATAGTCTGAATAATTACACTGAGCTATGTGTAAATTCATTGGAATGTAGAAATCTTCTTGTTCCAATCTTATTCTTTTCAATACATTTCTCAAAATATTTGAATACCTATTCTCGTATATTAAGTTCAGCTCCGTTGTGATATGACATCACTGCTTATATAAAGACTAGCATAAGACAAAAACGAGTGTACTCATCTAACTGCAATGTAAGTTTTTTAGTGCGCTTGATTATGATTAAATGTTAGCGAACATCCTTTTGCATTTAATTTTGCTTGACTGTTTTTAAAGTCGTGATAAAATGTATACCACTCCAAATAATTAATTTCGCTTATGACTTTGTTTTGTCGTTTGAAAATTATTGATGCAGCAAAATTCTCAATATAAACTCCAATTTGAATTTTTATTGTTTGTTTTTTATCCAAAAAATAAATATAACTTAATAAAAGGTTCTGCGCTAGCTCACCTTTTTCTGTTTTAAATATTTCTGAATTTGTAGATTGCTCCATTCTTTTGTTTTGGTTTAACTGATGAATTCTATTTCAGAATTTTGTATTTATAGTTTTTCTTCCACATTTTTAAAAAATTTTTCAAAATATTCTTTGTATTTTTTTATCGTTTTTAAGTGGGGATGATGTGTTTTATCGTTTTTAATTGGGGATGAAGTGGGGATGCTTTTACGGGAACTTCGCATCCATAGATATACACAACGGTAATGTCCGTAAACAGATGATAAATTACTTTGTAAACGCTTATTGTTGAAAATAAAACATGTCGATTGATTTTATAGAAATTTTATAATCTCATAGTGAAAGGACGCATTTCCAAATGAATCAAAATATTCTGCACATCCTTGAACTGGAACAAATATTGCTAACCAATGTGTTCCTTTTTCATTAGAAGTATCAGTATTTACCACCAAAATACTAGGTTTTGAAATTTGTTTTGGCAATTGATCAAGAGCATAAACACCACTAAATATTTTATGTGTTAAGTTATTACATTTCAGCACCTTTGAAATCTGAAGTGTATTCATTTTCTTGCAAACGTGAAATATCAATTAGTCGAGTATTTCCTCGTATATTTATCGATAGCTATTTTTTCGTTATCGATATGTCCAAAAGAGTAATTCTCAATGTCTGTTCTTTTTAAATCTCTGACAGGAAATTTATACTTTAATTCTTTTACAATAGTTTTACATTTTTCTTTTATTCCAGCTACGGCAATATTTTTTACAAATATTGTATTGTTGTCGTCCGAACAGAACGATAAATCTACTAGAGCACATGCCATTTTCAAATGAATAGAAATAGTCCATTAAACTTCCTTTTATATGTTTACGTATACGTTACGAATTTTATAAATTTCGATATTGGCATCGAATTCTGCAAAAACAATACAAGTTAATGTTGAAGTTAATGGAGAGCTGAGTCTTGCTTCAAACTTTACTACTCTCTGGTTTTATAAACTTTGACATGTATCAGTTCCCGAGCCGTCTGGTGATAAAGTAAAAGCTAGTATTATATAACCCTTTGAAAAAAGTTCTTTTGAAATTTGATGTCCTCTATCACAGTGATGTATACCGCTAAACAATGTTAAATATGCACGAGAATTACAAAGATTATTCCGTGCAAAACTTGTTTCACTTGCAGAGTTTGGTGTAGGCACTCCATTCACATATCATTGAAATTTTGTAAGATTTTGATGATCGAAATGGTGGATTTTATGATATTTTACCATTAAAATTTTCATTATTAACCATACAAAATACAAGAGCTTTTGGTATTTGCACTATAAATATGTTATCCAATGATATGTTGGAAGTGTAAACTGGAATTGTAAATGTTTTGATTTCACTTCTCGTATAAAAATATTTTGCGTTAGCCTTTTCCAGTACAGTATTGTGTGCTATCAATATGCTAGGATTAATTGTAAAATGTTTCATGTATTATGTAGTTTCGAGAATTTTTAAATAACTTTCATCGTTATCGTTAAAGAAAATATAAAAATCTTGTTTCTCTAATGCTAAAGCAATTCGACTGTCAACATTATTTAAATAAAAGTAATTTACAAGTATTGAAGAAATCTACATGTAATTTTCCCATTAATTCTACTATTGCAAAATTGTTGTATGTGTTTTGTCTTGATTTAGAACCAGAATTATTGAAATCACTTACATTTGGTTTATCCAATTCCCAACCAGATGCTAGCAGATGTGTTTGACTGGAATCTGTACCATAATTTAGTAAAGTAGTTATGTATGCTTTATAATGGTATAAGGAATTTGAAGAAGTGATGTTTTTTCCGTTTAAAGTTACGTTACATTGTTTAATTAAAGAGTGTAATAAATTGTTTACAACACTCGGCTGGGGAGTTGCCCTTGCCCATTCCTTTTTTATCGTTTGCACTCCAAACTGATATATCTGTTTTTAATATTTGAACTTTAAACTTTATATAGGTACTGGATAAATCTCGATATGTATCTCCATTCCCAAGCGAAACAAATCCAATAGTTGACGCCGATGCCTCTAAAGAAGCTAAAGGATTGTATGCTACTTCTTCTGAACGCAAAATACTAGGTTGAACAGGTAATTATGCAAAAAGATCAAGTTCAGATTTCATACATTCCATTTTTAATTAAAAATATCGTATATTTTATTTTGCTGTTTTCGTCGCTTTTTCGACTTCAAATGTGTCTTTTTAGAAACTGCTCGTCTTATTATAGCTCTTTGTCTTTTTATAGCTCTTCGCCTTCCACCATACATCGAATGCAGTTGGTTAACTAATAATTTTCGTAAATTTTTTATGCCGCCTTTGCTTTGATCAATTACAGTTTCTTTTATGTTTGCACCAGATGCTATATCATTAAAAATATTTTTACTTGTAGTTACAGCCTCTTTTTAAATTAAGTCCCAACCTGATGTAAAAACAGACTTTAAGTAACGAATTAAACTTACGAATATATTTCCAAAACCGCGACCTCTTTGTATAGCTGGATAAAATTGTAATAAAGGCGCAATATCGTTGATTCCTCCGTCTACTTGAGAGGAATAATATCTCACCTAAGCTCTTTCCATGTTTGATATGATATCATATTTGAGTACTAGTATTTATATTGTTTTATGGCAATCAATGCTTTTTAAAGTGTAATACAATTTTTGTTGGGTAGTAACTGGAAAGAAAATTTATTCCATCGCCGTATTGGTTGCAAATTTTAATCGCATCGTTTCAAAACAATTTTTTTCTATAGCTATGTAATGGATATTTTCAAATTCAGTATTTGTAGGTATTCTACAATTTCCTATGTTGATGGCTCTCAATGCACGCACTTTGCTTCTTCCAAAAACAGATTATTGAACTATATCTGAATAAATCATCACCATTTCACTCAATTCATCTTTATTATTAGCGACAGCTAATTTGAATAGTTCAGGTAATTTTGTTTTGAAATTTTTCATATTTTTTTTCTTTTGAAATAATTCAGTTAGAAACTATCTTCATCAAAAGTCTGTGATATTCGAATTAAACCCCTTCGATTAGATTCTGACACTTTTTAAATGTTACATCATCATAATTTTTAGGAGTAGAAATATATGTCAAAACTTCATTAAAAAATTCTTTGGAAACTTGGTTACGAGTAAATCCAGAATTAGGAGTTATATTTTTAATAAAAGTTGGCAAAAAATTAAATTTCCAATCATCCAAATGTAATTCCGAATCATCATATGAATATGTGTAGTCTATAGATTTGGTTACTTTGATTTTTTCAAGAGGCTTTTCACTTGTTACATAAACAATCCAATATTAATAAAAGCACATTTCTCTTTGTTAAATTCTTCTGTTTCTAGGAAATCGTTCAGATATATTTCTGAAAGGCCAACTTTCCAATTTGCATTTCTTAAATCAAAATGAATAGGTAATTTATTTTCGAATGAAACTAAAGTGTTGTCTGGAAACAGTGTTAAATTATCATTACTAAACAATGTTACATAGAAGTCATCTTGACTATCCATCTTTGTTAACTTCTTCTAAAACATAAAAAGTACTATTTATATGTTGTCCATTCCGGTGTAGATGAAGTTCTTAATTTTGGACTTCTTAGTAAAGGTTTTAGTTTTCGCTTTTTTGTTTCAGGAAACTGTGAAAGTATACTTGAGGAAATTGAACTACCGGCCGATCTAAGATGGTCTTTCGAGTAAAATAAACATAAACATAATAAATTTCGTTTTCAAACCATCAACATGTTAATTAACGGTAACGCGCATTATACTTTTTAAAATTTTTTTTCTAAATAAAGAACTGTAACAAAAAACATAATAACAATTTTTTTTTTGTTGTTTTATTCTTGTTTTTTTAATTGCATGATTAACCAGCTTCAAATTTCAATACTAACTTTTCATAAAATTATTTAACAAGTGCTGACTTTCAAAATTCAATATTTTAATTTTTTTTACTTTTGGATTAATAAAAGTTATTAATATTGTGAATCATTTTGCAAAATTTATTTTTTCTTTTTTTTACTGTTGCTGCTAACTTATCATATTTCTATTTGGGTTATTTAAGTTTGTTTTTTACATTTGCTTAAAAATTAACTGTATAAATTCAAAAAAAATTAAAAAAGAAAAAAAAAAGAATATGTATAACCAAATTAATAAAAATCAACATAAATGCAGTGCCGTACTCTGTACTATCACAGATTCCAAAACTGGACTCATTGTTTGTGATCTGTAAAAGAAAGTTTCATGGGGTTTGCATTAGTGCCCCTAGAGGTTGGCAATCATGCTCCTTGTTCATCTCGCATCATTTCGTTTGCGACAGTTGCTTGGATTTGAACCAGCCGACTAAAATACTTAAAGACGAGTTGATGAGTTGCTTCAAGGATATTATGAATGAATGTAAAGGTTCATCGGCCAAAGCAGTTGATGCGTTAAAAAATAACTCGTTGTGTTTTAGCTAATTGGCTAAAAGTCATGATAATTTTAATCAAACGCTTTCCAGTTTCCTGTCTGGCCGTGAAAAACATTTTAAAGAAGATTTTACTGTTCTTTTTAATGACTTAAAAAGTGAACTTCTCTTAGCAACATCAAATGAGCTGAGTGGCATTCGTGATGACATTAATAATCTTAAAGACGATTTAACCCGTATAAAATTATCCCTTCATACTATGGGAATAAAGGAACAATTACCAAATTGCAATAAGGAAATTCAATGCGAGTCAATTAACAATAAATCTTTATATATGGAATTAACAAGCAGTACTACGGATATGTCTAATTCTGTTCCAGAAAAAGAACTCATAGAAACTAAGAAACAGGATTTACCACCTACTTCATCAAAAGAAATGAAATCCGGCTCTACTAATTTTCATACTATAAAGGTAAAATCGAAACCAAAAGAAAAACCAGAAAAAAACTCAAAAAAGTAGATTTCTTACTTCCTGCGTCAACAAAGCACATAAATTCCAGCTCTACCAGTGATAGTCATCTGCTTTATTTCTCAAAGTTTCCAGCCAGATCAAATACAAAAAGTATTAGTAAGTTGTTAATTGATAAATTTAATTGTAGTAATATTCATGTCACAGACATTACACCTAAAAATTTAAAATACCGACTCAAATACAAATCTTTTAAAGTTATGGTACCTAAATCTAAAGTTAATATAATAACGAACACAAAAAATTGAGGTAAAGGTACCTTAATTCAAAATTTTATCCAAAAAGACACTCCAAATATTAACTTTAAAATATCACCATCACAGAAAAAGTCACCTCTTTTAAATTCTTTTGCCACTTCCTCTAATAAAGTAAATGTACATACTCAGACATTATCAAACTTACAACACAGTAACACTGATTCTGTTTTATCTAGTAACAATTTTACTTTATGTAAACTTCCTCTTTATAAAAAGCACTGTTTACTTCCCACATTTAATAAATTCACAAATTTCTCAAGTCAATATCTCACATTACCAATTAATACAGATAATGTATTAATGTTGCTAGTAGTATTAGTAATAATTACAGTAATAATAATGATAATGACAACGTTAATAATAATAATAATAATGATAATAATAATAATGATAATAAAAATAATAATAATAATAACGATAATAATAATAATGATAATAACAATAATAATAATAATCAAAATAACAATAATAATAATAATAGTAATAATAATAATAATAGCAATAGTAATAATAATAGCAATAATAATAATAATGATGATAATGACAGTATTGATCTTGATAGCATTAATGTTGTTAACAATAGTAGTAATAACAATAATAACATTAATAATAATAATAAAAATTGTAATAATAATAATGATAATAACAGCAATAATACATTAGAATTAAAACAAAAAATATCATCTTTATTTGATATAAAACTTAACACTTCTAACACATATTCAGACAATTCCTTGAGTAATGGTAATAATGCTAATTCTATGATTAATAATAAAACGACTACTATTCATAAGTATGATAATTTTATTAAAGGACCAACACAAATTTCGGATGTTAAGCTGGGTGCTACGAAAACCCCTATTGAACCGTTGGCTCCCCAAACAAATGTTAATACTTTTGTTCAACCTTTAGTGCTACCAATAGTTAGAATGACTAAAAAATCGTTAAATGAACAAGATAAAATGTATGCCCTCTCAAGATTAAGAGATGAAAGAATATATAATCTTATGAGATTATACCTCTCTTACTTGCATGACGGCTTCTATAATTTTGTTATTAAGAGAAAAACAAAGACTAATGTTTTAGTACTTCTACATAATGAAGGGCTTCCAATGAATTACAAAGCTCTTTATGACCTATTTGAAAACTATCATGAGTCTATTGGCGTGAAAACTTGCATTAAAATGATGCAAGAAGACTTAAAAGCTTTTCGTAGTTATTGTAATAGTAACTACTATAATCACTTACAGCGATCGAGAGAAAATTATAATTAGTTTTTTCTTGCCAAAAGTTAAAAATAACTTAATCACCGTATCAACAATAAAGCATAAAGATAGGACAAGTAATCTCTCATTATATTATCAAAATGTAAGAGGATTAAGCACTAAAACAACACAAGTTTTTAGTAATTTCAAAGTACTAAACTCGGATATATTTATGCTTACTGAGACTTGGTTATCTCCTTCTATTAATTCTTTTGAATTATTTGACAATGCCTACTTAGTTTACAGGAAAGATAGATATCAAAATGATATTGATATTTTAAATAATTCATTGATTCCTAAAGGTGGAGGTGTTCTTATATCAGCTAAGAATAGCGTTAACTCATCACAGGTACAAATACCTGATTTAATAAACTGTGATGTAATAGCAGTTAAAATTGATTTAAATGTTTTAAATCTTTATATTCTATGTTGCTACATTCCTCCAAATAGTAATATAAAAGTTTACCAAGATTTCTGCTCAGTTGTTGATTCTTTGAATAATAAATTAAATGACCTTGACGAACTCATAATATGTGGGGATCTTAATTTGCCAAATATTAATTGGCAACTTCATGACGAGGAATGTTTCTACATTCCGACTAATTTAACCTCTAATGTCGAAACAGTTATAGATAGTTTGCTTGCATGCGGACTTCAATAAGTCTCTTCAACTAAAAATCTATTAAACAAACAATTAGACCTTCTTTTTACTTCTGACTGGGTAAATGTAACTAGAATATTGACGGCAACACCTCTTTCAAAAATTTATTGTCATCATCCCCCTTTCAGTTTTCAATTTCATTATAATTCTTTAAATAAATCGTCATTAAATATCTCATATAAATTTAATTTTTCCAAAACTAATTTTTGTATGCTTAATAATTTTTTTCTTTCAATTAACATTAATTCTTTACTAGACATATATGATTTAAATAATACGATTGATAAATTTTACGAAGTAATTTACCATGGATTTGACTTGTATGTTCCTCGAGTTCGTGATAGAAATATCAATTCAAGCCCACCATGGTATGATGGTGAACTAAAAACTCTTAGAAATAAAAAAAATAAAGCGTGGAATGCATATTTAAAAAAGAAGGATAATATTTCTTATTCAAATTTTCTAAATTTATTTACCGCATTCAAATCCTTACTAAGTCTTACATATGAAGCTTACATTAGTGAAATTGCTTCGTAACTTCGTACAGATCCTAAACCTTTTTGGAAGCTTGTAAATTCAAAACGTAAATCCGATCAATACCCAAATTATATGTCTTACAAAGATCAGAATTCTAACGACTAAATTGTTATATCTAATTATTTTAAAGATTTTTTCGCCGGTAGTTATTCTACTTCTTCTTTCGATATTGATGAATCTAATTTTAACCATTTGGAAGACTTTCCAAGGTTACCTCTTCAAAATATTAATTTTGCACCAGCCGCAATACAGCTTTATCTAACTAAATTGGGTGATAACTCTGATCCTGGACCAGATAACCTCCCAGAAATTATTTTAAAGCGTTACGCCGATTCCCTATCTAATCCTATAGCACTTCGTTTTAATAAATCTTTTGCTTCTGAGGTGTTCCCTAAGTTATGGAAAGACTCGTACATAAGGCCAGTTCATAAAAAAGACTCAAAAAATAACGTTGTGAATTATAGGCCTATTGCTAAACTTTCTAGTTTGCCGAAAGTGTTTGAGCTTATGGTCTTTGATGCAATTTATGATTATTGTTCTGAATTTATAGTGAATGATCAACATGGATTTGTAAAAAAGAGATCAATTGTAACTAACCTTACAGAAATAGCTTAAACTATTTTGAAAATAATGGAAGTTGAGCGCCAAACTGACATGGTTTACAGTGTTCATAGTGTAATACTCTATAAATTAAAAAAAATATGGTTTTCCTTATTTCTTAATTAACTGGATTGATTCATACTTACATACTATAATATTCTTTTCAGAACAGCAATTTCAGCATCTTTTGTTGCTAATTCTGGAGTACCACAAGGTAGTCATCTTGGACCATTGTCGTTTATTATCTCAATAAATGATGTTACTAAGATTATTCAGAACAGTTCCATAAAAATTTACGCGGATGACATGAAAATCTTTAAAGAAGTGTGCTCCATGAATGATGCAGACTCTTTCCAAAAAGATCTTAATAACTTTATGAACTGGTGTAAATGTAACAATCTTATTTTAAACATTGATAAATGTGCCGTCATTTCATTTACACGTTCCCTAAACTTAATCACAAATAATTACACTTTTAATAACAACATAATAAAAAGAGTCACTGAATTTAGTGATCTTGGTGTAACTTTTGATTGTAAACTTACTTTTAATACACATATTAGCAAGATCATTAGTAAAGCAAACTCAATGCTAGGTTTTGTAAAAAGATGGTCTAGAGAATTTAATGACCCATATATTATAAAATCTCTTTACACGACTTTAGTTCGTCCTAATCTGGAGTATGCAAATCAGGTCTGGTCTCCACACTATCGTCAACATATTGTTAGAATTGAAGCAATACAAAGAAATTTTCTAAGGTTCGCCTTAAGAAACCTAAATTGGGCTGATCCCCTTATATTGTCTCCATATGTCAATATTCTCAAATACTTGACATGAATACTTTAGAATGCAGACAAACAGTCATGGGTATTGTTTTTATTACTCAGGTATTTCATAACTATATAGATTCACATTACATTAACAACATATTAATTACCTCAATCAACACACGAACACGTTTCAGGTCCGAAAACACATTTTCGATTAGATATCATAGGACTAATTACGGCAAATATGAGCCGATTAATAGAATGTTGATAAATGTGAATCAATACAAAACTATAATAAATATAAACATGAGTAAAGATGTGATAAAAAAATCACTATTCAAAATAATTCCATAATTGTTCTTCACTATTTTTGTTGTAAAAATTTTGTGAAATATTAAATATAAGTAAATATAAATTTTTTTTTTATAAAATAAATTTTGCTTTGTATAACTTTAATATTAATTTTAGATTAAGTATAATTATCTAAATGTAATATGTAAATACTTGAATTAAGTAATAAATAAATAAATAAATAAAAATTTCATCTTTCAACATTTTAGTTTGAGCTAATTTTTTAAATGAATTTTCATCATCCAAATCGTAATGTGTTAAATCGATATCCATACTTGAATGTTCTTTTTTAGGATCATATTCAAACACATCATCAGTAACTAATGGTAAAAAATCGATCTGTGCTGATTGATTTGTATTTAGGTAATTCAGTTTCTGTATATGCATTTCGTTTAGAAAAGAATTTTGTTTGAGTGTCTGAATCTAATGTAAGATTATTAGGCTTTTCTGGTAATTTGTTTGCATGTCTTTTGTTAATTCCATATTTGAGGAGATTTTGACGATATAAGTACCATTTTTGCAATGGTTTTAATTTTTTATCATACAAAACTTTTTTCATTTTTTGATCTAATAAATCCAAGTATTTATCATCTTGAAATAATTTGTTAAATTTTGAAAATATTTCTGGTGACATTACAATTATTCGCTGCATTATGTCTTACTGAGCAATTTTTCTATTACACCAGATAATACAGTTCCGATTAAAGTTGGTAAAAATTCACAATGTTGAACTAATATTTTTCGTTTGGCTTTTATACTTTTCTTTGCATAGGCAAGAAATCTTAATTGTTTTTTATGTTTTTTTAATTTTGCTTTTTGTGCTGGTGAAATTTTATTATTGCCATTTAATATATTGATTGCAATTTCAGCAATAATTTTTATAATATCATCATCACAATATTTAAGAATATTTTCACGAAATTTCTTCGAAATATTTTTGACAGCTGTTTAAATCACCCGTATCACAGAAGCATATGCAATATTCTTTTGAAAAAATTTAGTTCTAATACGAAATAAATCGTTAAGGTCTTGTGTTAAATCCAACACAATATAATCATGCGGTTTTGATGTTGACTCATTATATACTCTCAAGAAACCCTTCATATTTTTCGGACATAGTTGTCTAGCAAGACGAAAAATCTGTGATTTGTCTCAAGGGATTTTGAAAAGCACAATATTTACAATTTAATGAAATATCTTTTGAGAACTTTCCCTGATGAAAAACGTTTTGCGTTAACAATACAATAGATAAATTACGGTGGTACGAACCTTTAGTAAATAGTTTGCATACCTGTTTATTTGCAGAATCTAGCATTAAATCATCTAAAACAATTAATGTAGGTTTATTTTCATTCTCACTAAACTTTTCTGGAATACTGGAATAAAAGTCTATATCAGGAAAATCTATATTTTTCGGAATAGCAGAAATTTCTGGGTTACACCATTTTATTGTTTCAATTTTCGGATAAATCAATCTATTAATATTTTTAATTAAGTTACATACAAATGTTGTTTTTCCATATCCAGATGGTTGCCATCATTGGCAACCATCATTGTAAATGGATGATTAAAATATATCATTATTGGTTCGCGTTTTAAAAATTATTGAAAGGTAATTAGAGTTCTTCAAATATATAAAAGCACGAACGTATATAACTTATTCTCATTTTAAAAGATGGAAGTGAAAGAAGTGGAAGAGTTTTTAAAATCATATTCCTCTGTTTTATTAAATGAGCATTAACACCATATTTTTTGCATGTATAAATACATTAAAGAATTTTCAACAACAGAAAAATTTACGTCAATATACGGATCTCATTTTGCCCTCTGTCCTTGGGCTTACGACAACTCGTCATCTGAACTGGATACGTGTAACTGTTGCTCTATAGAAAATTATAGAATAGAATTGGAAAATCTGATTAAATGGTACAGACATAATGTCAAGGGCACAAATAGTATCGGAAATACATAGACCAGGCAGACGAAACTTTCGTCGAAGAAAATTTATTCAAAAAGGTTTAAACGATACATGGCAAATCGATTTAGTAGAAAAGATTCCATATGCAAAGTATAACAAAGGAAATAAATATTTATTAACTGTAATAGATATCTTTTCGAAATATGCCTATGCTGAGCCAATTAAAACTAAACATGCTAATAACGTTTTACTTGGCATGCAAAACATTTTCAAACGTGCTGGAACACACCCAAAAAATATTCATTCCGATCAAGGGAAAGAATTTTTTAATAAGAAATTTAGATAACTTATGGAAATAAAAAAAATTAATTATTATCATACATATTCTGAAATGAAAGCCTCCATAGTAGAACGTTTTAACCATACTTTAAAAAATTCAATGTGGAAGCAGTTTAGTTTTCAGGGTAATTATAAGTGGGTATCTATTTTACTCTCACTTATTGAGAAATACAACTCAACATATCATCGTACAATTAAACTTCAACCTAAAAAAGTTACAAAAGCAAACGAGAAATATATTTTGAAGAACATTTACATGCAACCGAAATTTTATCAGAAAGCTAAATACAAAGTTGGAGATTATGTACGCATAAGTAAATACAAAGGAAACTTTGCAAAAGGTTATCAACCAAACTGATCAACAGAAATATTTACAATTAAAGAAGTAAAACGCACAGACCCAAGTACTTACAACCTACTAGATTATACAAAATCACCGATTTTAGGTTCTTTTACCTATAAAACACCTCAAATTTCCAATACACAAAGTAATTTACAAGAATATAATAAAATATGTCAATTAGCATTAACATAAATTCATATCAAACATCTGGATTTTTTCTGCAATAAACATAACAAATACAAGGTCAATATCTGCATTTGATTTATCTCCTAAATAACAATTGCATTCTTGTGTTAATATTACGTTAAAATAACTGGTTGACGGTGAAAGCTTTTTATTAAAAAATAAAATAAATTCTTATTATTTACAATAATACATGTTACTATATACTATCACAACAAGATCATTGCACTTACTTGTATTATTTACAAAAGCTTTTTCCGGAAACTAATCATGCAACTGGTAAAAATACTACACACCTGTTTAGGTCATTGCACTATCTACTTGTTCTACATTATCTAGTTCACCTTCTATAACACTGGCGCCATACGTTACCTGATGACGCCAAGGTCGTCTGGCCAAAGTGCCTTCATACCTACTGGAAATGTTCAGACTGCCCTTCACAATTGAATGAGTCACTGGTAGTGCTTGAAGATTTAAACGAGTCTTCGTTAAATGAAGTTGATGAATCAAATGAATTAGTCACATTTCATTTCTTCAACTGCACGCTGGAAAAGATGGCAATTTATATGAAAGCTTTGGGATGTTCTGTATCTGAAATTCGCACACCTCAGATGTTTGGCGGATACACTGGACAATGCACTTAAAGAATGTGCTTCAATTAAAAAAGAAAATAAATTACTTATTACGAAGATTGATCACTTAGAGGAATACAAAAAAAATATGGAGATTAAAGTAAACAACATTGAGGCCTTCATGGACGAACCAATCCAACTGGATCGTAAAAACAATATCGTTGCAGCTGATCTACCATCGGGTCTAAAAAATAAACAATTTCAAAACATTTTAAACAAAATTAAAGCTGAAATGCCAGAAGATAAACCTATTATTAGCATTGTACCTGTAAAAAAAAAATGGAGGATCTTCTAAAAACTGTTTTTACATTTTAAAGCTAGATTCTGAGAACACCAAAAATGAAATTCTGTCAAAAAGAAAAGAGCTTTGGTCCAATATTTACTGCTGAATTAAATCTGTCATCTGAAAGTAAATTAAATAATGAAATTTTCTTTCGACACCATTTATCTCCGCTTCAAAGTAAACTTTATTTTGAAGCGAAAACTATCAAAATATCAAAAAATATTATGAGTATTTGTGGGTCAAAAACGACACCATTTTTTGCGTCAGAATAATACCAGCAAAATTTATAGTATTTCAAACTTTAATGACATCACAAAAATCAAAAATATATTTAGTATGTAATCACTTTCTTTATTTAATTCTTAAAATTTTTCATTTTTTTTATTTAGTTTTAATTTCATTTTTAACAATTGACTGTTTCACTTACCATTTTGTTTCAAACTTTTTTATTTTTTTGCTGCTATTGTTATTGTTTATATTAGTAATGCTTTTAATCATGCTATATAATATGTGTAGGTATGAACCCATATCCTTGTTTCTTAATATATACATCGGCTTGTGTAAATTAGGGCCCATACATGCACACATTAGATATGGTTACTTGTTAAATAATTCAAGTTTTTTCTATATCACTAAAAAAACAATTCATTTTAAAACTTACATTATTTTTATTAATAAGAATTTTTATTATTTTTTTTTTAATTACTAGATTTTTTCAAATTTTTTATTTTCGTGCTGCAGTTGTTTTTATTAACATTATTGATACTTTTAACCATGCTATATGATATGTATAAGTATGGACCCATATATTTGTTTGTTCATATATATCTCGACATATATAAATATGGTCCCATACTTGAACACATTAAATATGGTTACTTGTTGAAGAACACTATTTTTTTCTATGTCACTATATTTTTTTTTTCAATAATAATTCTTATATTTTTTTACTTTTTACTACGCACTTATTTATTCATTTTTTATTTATTTTGTATTTATTTAACTTTTGTTTTTAATATATTTTCATATTTTCTTACTGTAGGTATATTTACATTATCACATAAAATATTTTTTTTACGCACTAAATTTTTTTTCAATAAGAATTTTACTCTCTTTTTACATTTTAATAATAATTTTAATTTTTTTTTTTTTACATTTTATTACGCACTTATTTATTCACTTTTTATTTTTCATATATTTATTAAACTTTTATTTTTGAAATGGTTGCATTATATACTTATCTTATCACTTATATATCATATACTTATTTTATCGCAAAGTATATTTTTATGTACACAATTAATTTAATTTTTATATTCATTATGTTACACGTGGAGACCGATTCAATATCGGTAAATATAAATCTTGACTCTGAAAAATACTCTCCTATTTAGATATCAATTGGTTTTTTCTTTACTTTAACAGTAAAATCATGTGTTTAATATCTTACAATATTAAAATAAATTTTTTCCAAATAATTGTCTCATTATATATATTTTCATATTTTTTTAATATTTTTTTTTTCTCTTTTTTTTGATATATACATTTGCAATACATTTTTTTACGTTATTGCTATTTTTTTTTTTATCTCTTTCTCTTCATATTTTGTAATAATAAATTCTCTTCAATAATGCTATGAACACTTCTACTAATAAAAACGTTGTGCATATGACAGGGACATGTAACCTAACATCATTCACAAAAAATAATTCCAATCTTAATATTATGTATATTAACATCCAAAGTCTTCGGAATAAATTATATAGCTTGGAATCGTAGATTTCTTCCTACAACTTTATTATCCATATAATTGTACTAACTGAAATATGGCTTTTTCAATATAAATGGATATGTGCCTTATTTTTCAAATAGGCTTCAGCCATACGGAGGGGTGGCTATATACATTAGTGAAAATATTGATTCAAATTTTGTATTTGTATAGAAGAATATAATAAAATTAACATTTTGGTTACAAAGTTAAGCAACCATAATATCAACATGATAGGAATATATAGATCTTATGAGACACTTGTATCGGATTTTATTAGTAAGTTGAATAAAATTACAAGTATATATAAGAACTCCTTAACACTAGGTGACATAAATCTAAACTTACTTGACACTTACAATGACAAAGTATCTATATATACAAATAGTTTGTTATGCAACGGATTTCTCGTATATAACAAAATTACTCCCGAATATGCTACCAGAATTAGCAATTCGACTAAAACAGTTATTGACCACTTTATAACAGACTTGGATAAATACCAATACAATTTTGTGATAATCAGTACCTCTCTATCGGATCATGAAATGTTCTTCATTAATATGAATCTCAAACCTACATTGAAAGATAAAACAGAAATGAAAACTGTTTTGGATTATGGAAAAATTAAATTAGATAGTTTTTGGTCAAATCTAGCTCTATATGTTGATTTTGATCACTTTGTTGCGGATTTATAGGAGGTTATCATAAAAAATACTAAAACAATTGCGGTTAAGATGGTAAAAAATAAGAAAAAATGGATGTCGCAAGATATACTTGATAAAATAAAAATGAGATTCGTACCATAAATACTCTCGTATTTATAAAGATAATACTCGGGTTCTGGAACTATATAAAAAATTAGAGTTGAAGTCAATCAATTAATTCTAAAGGCTAAAAAAATGTATTTCTCCAAAGACTTAAACTCTGAAATAAAAAATTCTAAAATACTTGTGGATTTCCTATAAAAAAATCATTTATAACACTGATTCATGTAGATCAAATAAAACTATTCAGTCTTTACAAAACAATAACGAAATTGTTAGCAATGAGAATAATATAGCAGATATAATGAACTCTTTTTTTATTAATGTAACTGATAAAATAAGTATCTCACCTCTTCCAGTAGACCGTACCTATTTATCTAGTACCAGAAGAACTATATATAAGAACTTTAATTTATATTTAACAAATGAAGAAGAGATTGAAAGGATAATTGCAAATTTAAAGCCTTTGGCAGCGACAGGGCATGACAATATATCTGCTAAATTCATTAAAAAGTTTTCATCTCAGTTAACACCAATTATAGTTAAATTAATAATCATCTCAATACAAAATTCTGGCTTTCCTAATTTCTTCAAACTCTACATAGACGATTTATCACGTCTAAGGCTGATAGATAGATATCCATACACATAATACGCGAAATAAATCAAATTTTTACATGTCACTTTTCAAAACAAACCAACAGAATAATAATTGTCTGTATAAGTGCTTGAAATTATATAATGAACTGCCAACACAACTAAATCAAATTGATTCTGTAAGAATTTTTAAGGCAGAAATAATAAAATTTATGACAAACACTAGTTTATAAGAAAGAAATAAGGAAAATTCAAACATAAATGTAAACATAAATAACAAATGTAACTAATAAGTGTGATTATTTGAAATGGTTATTCGAATTACAAATAACCATAAAGATAAATTTTGTTTTGCTTATAATAATAAATGTTTTGCTTTGCTTAATAATAAATCTTTATTATTATTTTTAAATTTATTATTTTTACTTACATATTAAATTTACTTGTATTAAATTAATTTAATTTACTAAAATAATACAGTTCAAACTTTTTTAAAAAAATAACTTATATTTTCAAGCTTGAACTTTCATAAATATAAGATCAGACAGCTTAGGCTAAGATCTATAAACTCATATTAGTTTTAAGTTAATGTAATATTATCTTGAATTCATTATTTTTTAACATAATGAAGAAAAAAAAAAACCTAAACGAAAATCCATATGCGAAAACTTTTTAGTCGCGATTTTATCATTTGTTTAACGCTTTTAATGCGTCATACTTTATTATTATTGTTATATGTATATATATATAAAGCTGCTTCTAACAAATGCGTTAAACCACTCACTTACTCACTTTGTATCAAAAAATGAGGCATTTCTAGATGTGCTAGTGACTAGCTGCAAAAGGCATTTAATAGTTTATTGTGTAACTATCCAGAAAAATTTATAATCGGATGTGTTTGGTTCCAAAGGAGCCATTTTAGCCTTTTATATGTTGTATGGGGATTTCTATATTTATACTCGAAAATCTTTATGTGGAGTATCATTAAAATTATTAAAAATATCATTATAAATATATATATATATATATTTTAAGATATACATATATATATATATATCTATATGTACATATCTATCTCAAATATATATTTATTTCACAAATAGAAACTACATCTTCGTGTTTAGGGCTTCGGTTTTCCAAAACTCAATTTGACTAGAGCATATTCTATAAAAGATCTGAGTATTCTCTTTGATAGTAAACTAAACTTTTAAAGTACTTTAAAGCACATTACGAAACTCTCATTCATAAATCAAACTCAATGCTCGGCTTTGTTAAACAGTGGACTAAAGCATTTAAGGGTCGATATACACTAAAACCACGTTAGACCAGTCTCGTTATGCCTAACTTATAACACGCTAGTCAAGTATGGTCCCCTTTCTATCAAATTCATATGAATAGAATTTTATCTATTCAAAAAAAATTCTACGTTTTGTTTTAAGAAATTTACGTTGGAGCAATCCCGTTTCATATTTTACCTCCATATGAAAAGGGAGTAGACTTAATACAGCTAAATACCCTAAAACTTAGGAGAGGGGTAGCTGATGTAGGTTTTCTAACTGACATTGTAAATGGCAACATAATTTTATTCTTGTGAAAATTATTGTAAAAATGAGCTAAAGAGCTAAAATATAGCTAAAAGTTTTTTCAGGTGTTATTTCCAAAAAGCTTAAGGTATTAGGTTGCCTAATGTCTGATAAAATGTTGTTTTAGTTTACCTGACAAAAACAATTTCGCGAATTGTAATTAACTGACATATTTGCAAACTCAATAAAAAACTCATTAAACTTATTTGCAATATGCTTTTCGTCGACAATTATTTGGTTATTAGAAATAATTTTATTTATTTTTGTGTTTTCTACCTCTCTGATATAATGGATCTAAATCTTTTAATATTGATTTTAAAGCTTTTTTTTTGAAACATCTACCTCAGAAAAATGCACATCCTCATTATACATGTCGTTAGCCACTCTCCATTCCATTTTAGAGTTACCATTATGCCGATTTAATTCGGAAGTATAGTACATATGACATTCATTTTTTATTTTAAATTTGATTTTTTTGCATACAATTTTAAATACTTCTAGTATAATTAGATTATTAGAATCTTTTTTACACTTTAAACCTAATTGGTTTTTGAAATTGATCTCATTTAACCACTGTTTGGTTCTACTCAAATTATACATAAGAATTTTAACAATATGTTTTCTTAGTATATTTGCAAACTTATCATATGCTAAACTTGGATTAGACGCAGGGTCAACATTTATCCAACTTTCATTTTGGAATAAAGAAGAAAGTTTTGAAAAATCTATTTTTTTTTTTTTTGTAAAATTCAGTTCAGAAGGGTTCCACGGTTGATTTTAAGAATTCAAATTTAACAAAATCATATTATTATCAGTTATCCCTAAATTTAGATTTTTTACTACTGATAAAAAGTTTTTTATGCGGTTTTCAAATCTTGCAAAAATATGATCAATGCTTGCGCTACTGTATTTTGTTATATTCTTTGCATGGTTTATCTTCTTTAATAGAGTCACCCATTAAAGAATATAAACCATGCAACGAGATTGTACGCAAATAAATTTATTTTAAATATGTTTTTTTTTAAATATTTATATAGAGTCTTTCAAATTGAGTTTTCAAAAGTAAATAATTAAAAGACATTGAATTTGAATTGAAACTGGAAAAGTTTATTTTTATTTTTGAAGTACAATGTTTGACATTTATACTCTGAAAATGATATCTCCCATGTGACCACCTCTTGGGTCTTTACAGTACCTGATTCTTTTATCAAAATTTTCGATTACATTCTGGCACAGTTGCGGCTCTATTTCATCAATAACTCGAATAATTTCTGCTTTCAATGCTTCAACGCTTCGAGGATTATCCTTTCCTTTCTTGTCCTTTCACATAGCCCCAGAGAAAGAAGTCTAACGGTATCAAATGGAAGGATCTTGAAGGCCAATTCACGTCACCGAATCTGGAAATAATACGGTCTGGAAACTTTTATGCAGTAATTGCAGTGTTTCTCTGGCTGTATTACACGTAGCCCCATCTTGTTGAAACCTCATGTTCTCAGTATCAATATTTTGCATTTTTAGCCATAAAAAAATTGTGATCATGTCGCGATATCTAGTACCGTTAATGGTTATGGCTCTTCCAGCATCATTTTCGAAAAAGTACGGACCAATCACACCACTAGACCATAATGCACACCAAACAGTGACTCGCGCATACGTTGGCTTCTCTTAGACCACGCGAGGGTTCTCATCTTCCTAAATACGGCAGTTTTGTTTATTAACGTAGCCACCGATCTGGAAATGTGCTTCGTTCGGAAAGATGGTTTTTTTTATAAAATTGTCACTATCACTCACAGCACCAATTCTTGTGAACGACCGGCACGAACATACTGATATCTTTCTCGATCTTGTACTGCACCAGTTTTTTAGAATTTCTCCACAATATTACAAATTTGTTGCTCAGCTGGACGATTATGTCGACCATAAACATCGCGTAATTTGCGAAATACATTTCTTACAGAACGACCATTTTCATAAAATAATTCATCAATTTCAACACGTTGTTGTAATGTATACGACTTTTATAAATGGCAAACCTTCAACTGTCAAAATGACATATAATATGGGTGCGTTCAATGTTTGAAGTGTGTTACACAGACGCCTACTTTTGAAAACTAAATTTGAAAGACCTTTATTAAGATCTCCAATTACAATTATATTTTTTACTTTTTCATTGAGTAAAATATGGTCAAGTTGATTTGAAAAAACTGAGTAATCCAAATAGTATGGTTAAATCTTTATGTACACAAAATTGTAAAATGTAAACATACATACATTGGATAATTTACTATAGGTAAAAATTTCCAACTCACATATTTTTAAAACAGATATACATTTTTGTAAATTTATTATTAATAATTACTATTTAATATTGTTTACAAATGTATGTATTTAAATATTACAAATAGAACTCTGCATTGAAAAATTTTAAATTTTAACAAAATGATTATGTAAGTATATATATAAATATATTGTAAATATTTTTGGGTCCCCAACGATATCCTGAAAAAAAAATCTTGAATCAAAATTGGCGTGTCAAAATTCCGCGTTTAAAAAACTTGTGTTTCAAAATCTCGCGCTTCATAATCTTGCGTTTCAAAATCTCGCGTCTGAAAATCTTGTGCCTTAAAATCGCGTTTTGAAATGAAATAGGAATAATGTTTTTCATTAATTTAATAGGTTGAGTGGGTATGAAAATCTAAAAAATTTCACAAATAAATTTTCAAATTTAAATTGATGTTGTAATATTTTAAAGTTGCATACAATACTTTTACAATTGATGTTGTAATTGATTTAATGTTTTATCATAAAGTAACTATATACATAGAGTATTCACATGGAAGAAAAAAGTTAAACAATTGTTGTGTACCTACTCAAATACTATTGAATTTTCAGAAATAATTGCAATGCTTAGTAATTCAGTATTTTTTTGTATTTCATTATTTTAAAGTAATTAAGTATCAAAAATAAGTACAAAAGTAATTAAAATCCAAATTTAATTATTTTTCAGAAATTATCAAATAAATGCTTAATTCGTTTTACTGGTACTTTAATTTTCAAAGTACCAGTACCAAAACTTTTTACTGGTAATTAGTAAGTATTAATTACCTAGTAATGGTACTGGACACTGGTAGTTGAATTTTACAGGTCTGATTTAAACAATTTACCTTCATAATATCAGCAGTATTTAATGAAATTGAAGTGCAGGTATTTGAAAAATATTTTTTTATATAAATATATAAAAATATATAAATCGCCTGAAACATAGAAATCGTTACAATCACATTGCAAAATATACCCAGGAATTTTATAATTATGTATTTTCTTTTCTCGTGTAAATCCAAATTTCACTTAAAATTATTATTATAAGCATATTGATATTAGTTAAATTTTCTAAATGTACTAAAAACGTATTGAAATTTTTTCCGAGACTACGAATATTCTATTGTAATTAAAAAGTTTAGATAAGGAAGGATTCGAATTTAAACTTATACTTGCGTATATTGAGTTAGATGAAGAAGAGATATTAGAATTTATTAAATTATTCATAGAGAGAAAATTAATTACTTAGATTGTAATGACTCTAAATTTGTTATTATGCGATCTTTTTCTTCATCTTCTCTTAAATATATATTTCCATTACTTATTTATTATTATTATTATATCCGTGCGAGCAAATATCTATTCATAATGTAAGAAAAAAATTGTCATTTTCAATAATAATAAAATTATTTATTTAGTTTTAATCACTTTAAACATTTTTGTTCTTTGAATTTTTTCGACCCCAAAACCACCACTATTAATTTAGTACTATTAAATCCTAAAAAATAATTGTTGCAAACATTATACTTATTATTAACTATAATATTTTTGACTCAGACTAGGTATATCCTATTCCATCAAATAATTTTTAAGATAAAATAGTTTTAAATTCATATTATGAAAATCTTCTTCGATTTTGTCTCCTTTGTTACACCATACCATCGATGAACAGAATTTAAATCAAAGTAATTCAACTGCCATTCAATTTCATATTCAATTTCCATATTCTTATTTTTTGTGATTTTTCCTAAACTTTCTATGATACTATGGTTTTATGATTTAAAATTTTCAATAGAAATAGTTAATTTTGTTAATTTCATTAACTTCTTTTGTTATTTTTTTGTATAAATATATTAAAATCATGCATTATCAGGAACTTGCTAAACCTGAAATTTTGTTTCTTTTTCTCTCTTACAGTAATTTCAATAACTTCATTTCAATGGTTTTGAAAAGAAGTAACATATATTTTACCTACTTTCACTAATGGTTTTTTTTTGTTTAGGTAGTTGTAAAAAATGCATTAATATGTGTAAAAAGAGAGTGGCCCATCTTATTGTAATAGATAATCTTTGGTTAAAACCCCATTCTTCATCATCATAATGATTGAGGTAACTTTGAATATGAATAATTTTAGAGTATATGTAAGGTAGGTAATTAAAATAAAAATCAGCTGTCTCCACCACAGGAGCCACCGCTATTATACAAATCCATTTGCATTATGTAAGTGCGTGAATGATTTTTTTTTTCATTCAAAAATATTAGAAGTAACAAATAATAAAAACTGTAAACAAATACAATACAAACATAACATTAAATTATATTGAATCTGCTAACAAAAACTGTACAGTTTGCATTTTGCGTCATCAACAAGAGAATAATGTGCATATATATATAAATTTTTAGACTTGAAAAAAAACAACTCTGGGATACCCGTATGAACGTAATATATCCTACTTCTATAAAACTTGATCATCTTTTAAAAACATTCAGATGTTTTAGTACCGACGTTAACTACAGAGATATATTTATGTAAATTGTGGAGTTGTATGACAGCTACCCGAATCTATATTGCGCCTAGCTTCATTAAGTTCCAAGAAATGCAAGAAGCCTGAACCGGCTGCTTTAGACGAACCAAATTTTACAGAAGTTGTGGACATAAAACTTGATCATCATTTGTAAGATTTTAGACCCCTTGCTTTATTAAGTTCCAAGAGGTGCAAGAAGCCTGAACCGGCTGCTCTAGACCAACCAAAGCTTACAAAAGTTTTTGGCATGTAATTCGACACCTCTTTACAAAATTTCAGATACCGAGCTTCAATAGTCACTGAGTTATTCTCATTTAAACGGAGAATTTGTATGGCAGCTACCCGAACCCGTCGCACCACCACAGCCAAATTTTGCAGAAGTTGTTGCAATAAAACTTGATCATCACTTGCAAAATTTCAGAAACCTAGCTGGAATTGATACTGAGTTATTTCTATATAAAAAAAGAAGTTGTATGGCAGCTACTCGAACCCGCCGACCGAAAATGTTGGATTTAAATAGGAAAACTAACAATTTTGCAAAAGTGACGTAAAAAAAATTTCAGCCTCCTAGCTACTTTATTTTTTGAGTTATCGTGCGGACGGACACTGAGTTATTTTCATTTAAAAAGAGAAGTTGTATGGCAGCTACACGAACCTGTCGTACCATTACTCGAGTTTCATAATCTGGCGTATCAAAATTCCGCGTTTCAAAAACTTGTGTTTCAAAATCTGAAAATATTGTGCCTTAAAATCTCGCGTTTTGAAATGAAATAGGAAAAATGTTTTTCATTAATTAAATAGGTTGAGTGGGTATGAAAATCTAAAAAATTTCACAAATAAATTTTCAAATTTAAATTGATGTTGTAATATTTTAAAGTTGTATACAATACTTTTACAATTGATGTTGTAATTGATTTAATGTTTTATCATAAAGTAACTATATACATAGAGTATTCACATGGAAGAAAAAAGTTAAACAATTGTTGTGTACCTACTCAAATACTATTGAATTTTCAGAAATAATTGCAATTCTTAGTAATTCAGTATTTTTTTGTATTTCATTATTTTAAAGTAATTAAGTATCAAAAATAACTACAAAAGTAATTAAAATCCAAGTTTAATTACTTTTCAGAAATTATCAAGTAAATACTTAATTCGTTTTACTGGTACTTTAATTTTCAAAGTACCAGTACCAAAATTTTTTACTGGTAATTAGTAAGTATTAATTACCTAGTAATGGTACTCGTAATGGTACTGGGCACTGGTAGTTGAATTTTACAGGTCTGATTTAAACAATTTACCTTCATAATATCAGCAGTATTTAATGAAATTGGAGTGCAGGTATTTGAAAAATATTTTTTTATATAAATATATAAAAATATATAAATCGCCTGAAACATAGAAATCGTTACAATCACATTGCAAAATATACCCAGGAATTTTATAATTATGTATTTTCTTTTCTCATGTAAATCCAAATTTCACTTGAAATTATTATTATAAGCATATTAGTTAAATTTTCTAAATGTACTAAAAACGTATTGAAATTTTTTCCGAGACTACGAATATTCTGGTGTAATTAAAAAGTTTAGATAAGGAAGGATTCGAATTTAAACTTATACTTGCGTATATTGAGTTAGATGAAGAAGAGATATTAGAATTTATTAAATTATTCATAGAGAGAAACTTAATTACTTAGACTGTAATGACTCTAAATTTGTTATTATGCGATCTTTTTCTTCATCTTCTCTTAAATATATATTTCCATTACTTATTTATTATTATTATTATATCCGTGCGAGCAAATATCTATTCATAATGTAAGAAAAAAATTGTCATTTTCAATAATAATTTAATTATTTATTTAGTTTTAATCACTTTAAACATTTTTGTTCTTTGAATTTTTTCGACCCCAAAACCGGTCAAACCATTTTTAGTTAAGAGCGAAAAAAAAACTATTTGAAAAACTCAACATTTAATCCAACTACTCTGTTCCCATAGCGAAAAATTCAGTTTCTTTTGAATAGTACGACACATAAACAGAGATTGAAGTAAATTGGCTGAACGTTTGGTCGCTAGAACCGAAAAACAAAATAACTGTTGTTAGCTGGGTTAACACACTGAAAAAAAATAGTGGTTCACACTCACTCACCTTTTGCACACTCAAAGGAACATTCTTGAAAAGTTAGGTTTCAATGGGATCTACCATAAGCAATATATAAGCTTCAATGTATGAGGTAAAACAAGCACAACTCTGCTTTATATTTTAGATAATAGTTTTAGCTAAAAGATAGATTTTGTAGCTACTAACTGTGTTCAATTTAAATTTTATTTTGTCAATTTTGTTGTACCTAATCCTTTTAAAACATTTTCGTACATTTTTGTTTCTGATTTAAATGAATTTTATTTTATTACAGGAACTATAAAATATTAGAGGTAGGTATAATATATTTGGTTTTATATAGAATAAATAAAGCAAATTTATATTAAAAACAAAGATTTATAGTATTTTGTTGGGTAAAATAACTAATATTATGTATGTATATTATTATGTATCACATTCCGCAGACTATTCCCCTAATTTTTAAATACTGCTTAAGTAAAACTATACTTATGTAATTAAAAATCATATCAAAAAATTAAAAAGGAGTCAACAATTCATAGTTATATAAAATAAGATTTGTTACATTTATTACAACAGCCATAATTTAAATCATTTTTCAACCGTTCATATAATTTATATTCTAAATCTTTTTCTGTACTAATTTTACTAAAATATTTAATAAATTTATTTTCTAAACTATCTAAATAATATCTACATAAAATTTTCAATTAAAATACATTAGATTAAAATACATTTTTCATATTCAAATTTCAATAAACAATGTTAAACACTTTCGATTATTAGTTTTTTATTTCATTTCAAAAAGTTTCAATTAAGTAACAATTGAAAATACTCTCGATTATTATTTTTTGCCACTATGTACACTATGTATAAAATTAAACAAAATTGCGCCTTTAAAAATACATTACAATTCAATTTCAAATATCCCTATACTATGTATTATAACAATACATAGACACATCAGTAACAAAGTTGCGCCTTTAAAAAAGCATTGTAAAAATACTACCTATACTGCATTTTGTTTCTTTTTCTCTCTTACAGTAATTTCAATAACTTCATTTCAATGGTTTTGAAAAGAAGTAACATATATTTTACCTACTTTCACTAATGGTTTTTTTTTTGTTTAGGTAGTTGTAAAAAATGCATTAACATGTGTAAAAAGAGAGTGGCCCATCTTATTGTAATAGATAATCTTTGGTTAAAACCCCATTCTTCATCATCATAATGATTGAGGTAAATTTGAATATGAATAATTTTAGAGTATATGTAAGGTAGGTAATTAAAATAAAAATCAGCTGTCTCCACCACAGGAGCCACCGCTATTATACAAATCCATTTGCATTATGTAAGTGCGCGAATGATTTTTTTTTTCATTCAAAAATATTAGAAGTAACAAATAATAAAAACTGTAAACAAATACAATACAAACATAACATTAAATTATATTGAATCTGCTAACAAAAACTTTACAGTTTGCATTTTGCGTCATCAACAAGAGAATAATATGCATATATATATAAATTTTTAGACTTGAAAAAAAACAACTCTGGGATACCCCTATGAACGTAATATATCCTATTTCTATAAAACTTGATCATCTTTTAAAAACATTCAGATGTTTTAGTACCGACGTTAACTACAGAGATATATTTATGTAAATTGTGGAGTTGTATGACAGCTATTCGAATCTATATTGCGCCTAGCTTTATTAAGTTCCAAGAGGTGCAAGAAGCCTGAACCGGCTGCTCTAGACCAACCAAAGCTTACAAAAGTTTTTGGCATGTAATTCGACACCTCTTCACAAAATTTCAGATACCGAGCTTCAATAGTCACTGAGTTATTCTCATTTAAACGGAGAATTTGTATGGCAGCTACCCGAACCCATCGCACCACCACAGACAAATTTTGCAGAAGTTGTTGCAATAAAACTTGATCATCACTTGCAAAATTTCAGAAACCTAGCTTGAATAGATACTGAGTTATTTCTATATAAGAAAAGAAGATGTATGGCAGCTACTCGAACCCGCCGACCGGAAATGTTGGATTTAAATAGGAAAACTAACAATTTTGCAAAAGTGACGTAAAAAAAATTTCAGCCTCCTAGCTACTTTATTTTTTGAGTTATCGTGCGGACGGACACTGAGTTATTTTCATTCAAAAAGAGAAGTTGTATGGCAGCTACACGAACCTGTCGTACCATTACAACCAAATTTTACAGAAGCTGTTTCCATAAAACTTGATCATCATTTGCAAAATTTCAGATACCTAGCTTGAATAGATACTGAAATTTTTTCATTTAAAGAAAAAAGTTATACGGCAGCTACTCGAACCCGGCGGCCAAAAATGCTGGAGTTAAATAGCAAAACTAACAATTTTGCAAAAGTGACGTAAAAAAATTCCAGCCTCCTAGCTCCTTTATTTTTTGAGTTATCATGCGGACGGACACTGATTTATTTTAAATTAAAAAGAGAAGTTGTATGGCAGCTACCCGAACTTGTAGCATCAGCAGAACCAAATTATACAGAAGTTGTTGCCATAAAACTTGATAATCATTTGCAAAATTTCACATACCTAGCTTGAATAGATACTGAGATTTTTTCATTTAAGGAAAAAAGTTATATGGCAGCTACTCGAACCCGGCGGCCGAAAATGCTGGAGTTAAATAGCAAAACTAACTATTTTGCAAAAGTGCCGTAAAAAAAATTTCAGTTTCTTAGCTTCTTTATTTTTTGAGTTATCGTGCGGATGGACACTACGATATTTCCATTTAAAAAGAGAAGTTGTATGGCAGCTACCCGAACCCGTCGCACCACCACAGCCAAATTTTGCAGAAGTTGTTGCAATAAAACTTGATCATCATTTGCAAGATTTCAGACGCCTAGCTTCATTAAGTTCCAAGAGGTGCAAGAAGCCTGAACCGGCTGCTCTAGACCAACCAAATTTTACAAAGTTTTTGGCATGTAACTCGACACCTCTTTACTATATTTCAGATTCCTAGCTTCAATAAACACTGAGTTATTCTCATTTAAACGGAGGATTTGTATGGCAGCTTCCCGAACCCGCCGCACCTTCACAACCAAATTTTACAGAAGTTGTTGCTATAAAACTTAATCATAACTTGCAAAATTTCAGAAACCTAGCTTGAATAAATACTGAGTTATTTCTATATAAAGAAAGAAGTTGTATGGCAGCTACTCGAACCCGCCAACCGAAAATGTTGGATTTATTCGCTTAGAAAAGCTACATCAACTACCTCTCTCCTAAATTCTAGAGTGTTTAGGTGAATTAAGTTTAATCTATTTTCATAGAGAGGTAAAATTATGAAGTCATTCTAACATATATTTTTAAAGAAAAAATGTAGAAAAACATTTTGAATAGATTGATGACTAGCGTATTCTAAGTTAGGCCTAACGAGACTGGTATAAAGTGATTTTAGTGTATACGGATCCTTAAGTTCTTTAGCCCACCGTTTAAAAAAGTCGGGCATTGAGTTTGATTTATGAATAATAGTAACAATAATTATTTACAACATTTTTTCTATCTTTCTTAAAAATAGGCCTAATAAATGTTTTCTTGCAAATATCTGGAAAAACACCCATAGGCACTTAAGGAAGTATTAAAAAGAATAGATAATGGAAGGGCAAAAGAATTTAATCATTTTTGTAAAATACTCTCTGAAACACCATCGGGCCCAGGAGAATAGTTCATATTAAGCTTCTTTCTCTAAAAATTGAATTATTTGATTACTTGTTCCCTGCTAATTAAAAGAAATTTCGGAATGGTTATTTATGGGATTAAAATTGTTTATATCCGCACAAAAAGTCACTGATCACAACAGTATCGTTGCTTGTGCTTCCATTGTAATTTGTAAAGGTTGGGTATTCATCTCATTTACATTTCATATTAACAAATTTCCAAAATTCTTTTGTTTTGATTTAAGCTTTAAAACATACGTACATATATTTTATAAAGCTCATCCGATAAATTTTTGAATTCATTAAATAATACAAAGAAATTGTTGTTATCAATACCATTTTTAGATTTAAGTATTTACGTTAATTTTTATTCTTTTTATTTCTTAGTTTTTTTAATTCATGAGTGTACCAAGGAGGACAAGAATTTAAATATCTCTGTCTGATCATAGGAATTAATTGTCTAAAACTATTAAAAATAATTTCACAAAACTTATTTGTCATAACATTGAAATCTATATTATTAAACATAGTGAAAAAATCATAAGAATTAAGAAACTTATTTATAGCCTCATAATCTTTTTTAAAATTAAATTGGTACACATTTTCCCCTAAAGAATAATGTGTGGTGTGTTAACACAATAACAATAGCTTAAATGAGGATGGAAAACATCTATATTTGTAAGAGAAAAATGTTAGTCAATATTTAATAGGTTGTTCCAATCTGAAGTGAAGGTCGAGTTGTTTAAGTTGAAACTTAAGTATAGTACAAATTTGTTCTAAATTATACGTATTGATATTATCAATAAATGAGCACTAGAAATAGTTTTAGGAATCATAAATGACTCCTCGTCATGTTTATCCCATCTTGAATTTGAGAAATTAAAAGCACCAAAAATTATAATTTCGTCTGAATCACTTAATTTTTCATTTACAAAGTTAATATCATTATTATATTGGTTATAAATTTCAATCTTGCCATTAAAAGGAATATAACAGCTAACAATAAATGAAGGTGAATTCAATTTTAACATATAAAATTTCAAGCTGATTACAGTCTGAAATAGAAACTGAATTTGAATTCAAATTATTTTTAACCGCAATAAGAACACCCCCACCTTTTGGAGGGATTTTATTGCCGCCAATAGGTGATATTGAAGAGTATCTATCTTTTCTGTAGACACTTTAAGTATTATCAAATAATTCTAAATTGTTAATAAAAGAACTTCACCATGTTTCAGTAAGAATGAATCAATCAAAGTTAAGAATAGTTGAGTTAGAAAAAAGGTTTAGTTTTTGTTCTAGGACACCGAACATTTTGATAATACATAGAATATTAATTAAATTGTCTGTAATAATATTTTGTTAAGTAAATTTATTGGAGTAAGATTATTATTTTTTGTGGCTCTTAAAGGGACCAAAAAATTTATCGTGGTTATCACGTGTTCGTTGCAAATACATAATTAATTCTCTCAGAGAAAACTTGAAAAGCATTTAAGATCAGAGTTTGTCTGCTCAGGAGTGAGGCCGAAAGTTTCATTAAAACGGTTAAATAAAGTTCGAAGTTCTGTTATATCAGTGGGTAAGCCTTCTTGCTGAAGTGGAATTTCGAGGTAAGCATTGGTTTTCTCATTTATACAAACTGAATTAGGTTTGTCCTGGAGATATGCCAAGAAGAGTTTGTAGTATGTAGTTTGGATTCTTTTTGTTATTAGTTGGTAAATGTTTATTATTTATATTAGGATTTATAGTATGTGTATGAAGTTTGGATACTTGTTGTTATTAGTTGTATGATTTTTTTGAGTGTTTAAATCAATTTCATTTGTGTATTTTTTCTAAATTTATTTTTTGTAGGTTTATTTATGTTATTATTTTTATTAATTTCATTTTTATTATTAATCTGATTATAAATTATTTCCTAATACATTTTTAACTTTATTTACTTGTAAAACTGGCTTAGTTTTAACCCTCCATGCAGCTACCGTTACATTGGTATTTATGTCATTTTTATTCCAGGAAGAACCATTTAATAGAACGTTAAACATTTAGAGAATTTCAGCTTTTACAGAAAATCTAAAGCAGGTGTATTTAATTTCTTTTTTTTTAATACGAACTTAGGTGTAATAATTTGGCAATTATATATGATAATATACCATTGTTAAATTTAATAAAATTAAATAGCCAGTTCGCATTTGTTCGCTGTGGTGAATACCTTTGATAAATAAATTTTTGTATGTAGTTATTAATTGGTGGTTGGCATTTATACAGTTCAGATTTGAAACCCGTTTGTTCCGGTCATCGACAGACGAATTAGTTTTAAGCTTTTGCATTTTTTGATGTCCATCTGTTTTAGATTTTGCATTTGATTTTTTACACTTATTTACACCAGTTTCAATTTCAGCATGAATTATATATGGTATTTTTCTCAGTTCACTTAATTCAATCATTATTTTGAATTAACATTAATTTGAATTGTAAATTAAGTGAAGTAAATTGTTCTTTTAACTCTGCACTAAATTTATTTATAGAATTTTGTTCTAATTGTTAGTTATTTGAATCGAGATTGGACTTAAATTCAATACAGCATCTTTATCTTTTTTAGACGTCGTCAAGTTTTTAATGAGATTTTTTTTATTAAATTGCTGTTTGAAGCCCCATTTGTTTTAGTTTTGCTAGTTGGAACTTTTTTTTTTGTAATTCACTTAGCTGTGACAAAATTAAATCAAGTTTAACCTTGGCTTCATCTTGATTATCATTGTTATTATTTAATCTTCGAAGAATGAAAGATTTAATTTCAGTCAGGTTATGTGCAACATCAAGCTGTATCAAAATCGCCGAAAAACAAACGTTAAAAAATCAAAAATTGATTTTTCGACGGTTTCGTTTTTCAATTTATGTGGTAATACAAGTCGCAATTCCAAATAAGTAAAACTAAATATTTAGTTTTAAAACGCTAATATTTTATTATAAATAAAACGCTAATATTTTATTAAATAATTTTACAAGATATTTCCGCTAATATTTTATTATAAATAAAATGCGAATATTTTATTAAATAATTTTACAAGACAACATAACAATACTCTTAAAAGCAATATGCAAAATAAAATATTTTTTGTTATTTGTTAGTTTTAAAAACTAACAAAGTTATATTTGTTTTTAACTTTTAGTTTGTTTTTATATTTTCTTATGTTGTTTTGTTAAATTTTTTTGTTTTTATTTATTTTATTTTTGTTTTTCGTTTTTCTATTGTTTTCTTTTGAAAAAATTTTTATGCACTTTTGTCTTACAGATGTGTACGCCTAGTGCAGAACTTGGTATATGCACGTAAAAAAAACGCTCCATATTCCCTACTTCATAGGTCGTGTGGAAATGAGAATAATTTTAATATATCACTTATTTAAATATTTATTTTTTATGTATATTTAGTTTATTTTATTAATAATAGTAATTTTTTTTTTAATTAAAATTTCCTAACTTAATTTCTAACCCAAAATTCTTGATAAATTTGCGAATTTTTTTATTGCCCATAGTGTATCAAAAAACACTTTGATTCAAGTTTTGTTAAGGAGCTTTAACCGTGGCGAAATAAATTGAGGTATTTTTTTTAAAACATTTACATATTTTAAATTTGAATACAACAAAAGATGTGTTAAAGATGAAATGATATGGTGGCCTTAGGAAGAAGTTTGAAAAAATGATTATTTTTTGAGTTATTAAGGTTTATGCTTTACAACTATTTCATTTTTTACTATTTCCATAAGAATACGTGTAAATTTTTAGGAAAGCTTTACCATTATTTCAAAGCTCTCTCCCTGACATAGAGGCCCTGACATAGAGGGCCTGTAAAAACAATATTGTAGGTCATGATTCATACATATAAATTTTCAGATTTTGGATGTAACTAAATCACTACTAATTCAGAATCTCCCATATACATGTGTATAAATAAAATAGAATACCCTAATCTTGATTCTAACTAATAACGAAAAAATCATAATCAAATACATACTGTAATGTTTGATATATCAAATAAAAATTTTTTTGGACAATTTGTCATTTTTCATTTTTAAATGGTTTTGTTTGAACAGTTTACAGTCTTTAATATTTGTATAATGAAAAATTGCCCAAAAATAAGAAAACCAAACTATCCAAAAACGTTGATACAAATCCAACAAGACATTGTTGGTATTATCAATTACCTTTATTGCTTTGTTTAATACTTGCATTTGATCATCTTTGATATCATGCAAGCTAGTTAAATTTTCCTTGCTAATTTTAATAAATAAATCATGAAAATTAAGGCAATCATCGCATACGAAGTTATTATAAAGTCTAGAAAAGTGCCAATTTCTTTCTAAACCAACCCAAGTTCAATGTAGCTTTTTTCCACAGAAACCTATGTATTTCAAAAAATCCAATTTTTCCGTCGTGTCTACCGCACGTTACACAATCGAGTACGGAAAAATTATTTTTTACTGCAAATTTTTAAGTGACATTGTAAAAAAAAAACAAGTAAAAATAACAGTAAGTCGATGCAACCGACTTATTTATACCCTACACCTAAAACATTCAAATTAAATTAAAAATTCATAAGTTATTTTAGTTAGGTATTTAATACAAGCTAAAAAAAATAAATGCTGTTACAACCTTTGTACAAAATTTCAGGTTTCTATCTTTATTAAATTCGAAAATATGATTGTTAGATCTTGGGAAGTGTGTGAAGGCACGCGGACCACCACCCCAATTCATCTCAAATTTTAGAGACATCAACAGGGTAGAACATTCTTATATCAAATTTCAAGTTTATATATTTATTAATTTCGAAGATATGCTTGTTTGGTCTTAGGAGTTGTGTGGCAGATACCCGAACAACCATTCTAATTCATCTTAAATTTTGGACAAATCAGAGATTCAGAAAACAACACCCTTGTACCAAATTTGAAGTTTCTGTCTTTATTAATTTCGAAGATATGCTTGTTCGGTTTTGGGAGTTGTATGGGAGGTGCCCGAACGACCACTCCAATTCATCTCAAATTTTAGGCAAATCAGGGATTCAGGAAACAACACCCTAGTACCAAATTTTAAGTTTCTGTCTTTATTAATTTCGAAGATATGCTTGTTCGGTTTTGGGAGTTGTATGGGAGGTACCCGAACGACCACTCTAATTCCTCTCAAATTTTAGACAAATCAGGGATTTATGAAACAGCACCCTCCTATCAAATTTGAAGTTCCTATCTTTATTAATTTCGAAGATATGCATGTTCGGTTTTGGGAGTTGTATGGGAGGTACCCGAACAACTACTCCACTTCATCTCAAATTTTGGGGATATCAGCGATTCAGAAAAATACACAAATTTTAAGTTTCTATCTTTATTAATTTCGAAAATATGCGTATTAGGTTTTGGAAGTTGTATGGGAGGTACTCGAACGCATGGTCCGATTTCGCCCATTTACAATCCCCGCCTTACCTTAGTCATTGTTAACCTACAGTATAAATTTCATCAAGATAGCATCATTACTTTTTGAGTTATCGTGCTTACGGACGGACGGACGGACGGACATCGCTAAATCGACTCCGGCGGTGTTCCTGATTCAGAATATATATACATGTCTATACCTAACTCGCTTCCTTTTGGTGGTTACAAACACCATACCAAAGTTAATATACCCTATACTTAATGTGTAGGGTATAATAAGGGCAAAACAAAAGTATTAAAAAACAAAAAAAAATTCTATTATTAACACATTTTTATTACGTTGCAAACAACACAATAACAATAATACAAATGCGAAAGTCAGCAAATTTATAAAAAATTTAATTTGGCACAATTATTATACTGTTTACCCTTTAAAGTTTAATTGTTATTATGTTTTTCTTATTGTTTTTTGTTATTATACTTTTTACTTATTGTACTTTTTGTGATTTGTTTTTATATAATGTTACTGTATGTATTTAGAATGATTAACTAAATACCTAATTAAAAAATTATAATTAAAACGAAGAAAAAGAGTAAAAGTGCGCTAATAAAAAACGTGTTTACTATACTAACGATAACTGAATACTGATCAATTATAAATCTATGCAATTAAATTTTATATCTATTCATAAAAGTAAGAAATAGGATCAAAAAGAATTTCGTTTTCAATTTATAATTTAATTACTTACAGAATTTGTTAGTATACAACTCGACACCTTTTCACGAAATTTCGGATATCTGGTTTTAACAAACTCGAAGTTATTTTCATTTTAAAAGAGAAATTGTATGGCAGCACAACCAACCTATTGCACTAGCATAACCAAGTTTTACAGAAGTTATTACCATAAAACTTGATAATCATTTGTAAGATTTCAAATCCCTAGCTTCATTAAGCTCCAAAAGATGCAAGAAGCCTGAAGCGACAGTCTGAAACCAAATTTTATAAAAGCTGTTGGCATGTACTTCGACACCTCTTTACTAAATTTCAGATACCTAGCTTCAATAGACACTAAGTTATTTTAATTTAAAAAGAGAAGTTGTAGTTACCCAAACCTGTTGCACCAGCACAAGCAAATTTTACAGAATTTATTACCATAAAACTTGATTATTATTTGTAAGATTTCAGACACCTAGCTTCATTAAGTTCCAAAAGGTGCAAGAAGTTTGAACTGGCTGCCCTAGACCAACTAAATTTTACAAAATTTGTTAGCATGTTACTGTTGCACCAAGACAACCAAATTTTACAGAAGTTATTGTCATAAAACTTGATCTTCATTTGTAAGATTTCAGACGCCTACTTTCATAAGGTTTCAAGAGGTGCAAGAACGCTGAACCGACAATAGCAAAACTAACAATTTTGCAAAAGTGATGTAAAAAAATTTCAACTTCCTAGATCATTTTTTTTGAGTTATTTTGCGGACGAACAGACGGGCAGACGGGCTTCGATGGCTTAATCGACTCAGAATTCGAGCCTGTATCTAGCTCGACTCCCATAAGGTGTCACAAACGTAATATCAAGTTTATTATACCCTTGAACATATGTTCATAAGAGTATAATGAACATTTTCGGTGTAGATTTGTGCATATATTTTAAATTGGGAAGAATATTATAAAATAAGACCAGCAGAAATACTTGGCCTTGCATGGGTTCAATTGGTCCAACCCTTTAGAATTGAAAGTGAAAAATCTTTTAAAGGTTCTTATACTGCAATATGTTAAACTGTGCTCGACAAATTTTTCTTTTAAATTTTATAAAATGCTAAGTCTATTTTTATAGTGAGCTGCACTGTCAAAAAGCGAAATTAAAAACTATTTGAAAAAGTTTTCTGTCGCAAAATGTAATGGATCCAGCGACTCTGAGAAAAATCCCATAGCGAAAAATCCAGTTTCTCTTGCATAGAACGAGACATGAACAGAAATAGAAGTAAATTGGTTGAACGTTTAGTCACAAGAACCGAAAAACAAAGTGGCTGTTGTTAGCTGGGTTAACGCACTGAAAAAATAATAGTGGTTCACCTTTTTCAGACTCAGAGGAACATTCTTGATAAGTTACGTTTCAATCGGATAAGCCTCAATGCATGAGGCCCAACAAAACGCAACTCTGCTTTATATTTTAGATAATAGGTTTAGGTGAAAGTAAATAGGTTTAGGCAAAATATTAGGTTTAGGCAAAATAATAGGTTTAGATATAGTTTAAATTTAATTTTACCAATTTTGTTGAAATCCATTTAAAACATGTTTTGTAAATTTTTGTTTCTGATTCAAATGCATTTTTATTTTATTAACGAAACTATAATTTATATTAGAGGTATAGTATATTTAGTTCTATAGAATAAATAAAGCAAATTTATTTTAGTATAATGTTGCGTAAAATAAATAACACCTATTATGTACATATATTATTATGTATCAGAGTCCGCATACTGTTTTCCTAAAATGACTGTTTTAAATAATGCTAAGGTCAACTATAATTAAAAAATTATAACAAAAAAATTAAAACCGAGTTAACAATTCTGATTTCTGAAATTCTAATACGTTTTTCTGAATACACATACAATACTAACAAAACATTTCAACTCCGCCCATAATCGTACACATTAAACAATTTATACCTTGGGCATCATAAATAGTACGGTATTACTTTTGTTATTATTTTATTATTTTAAACTACAAATGAAAATAGTATAAATAGAAATACGTAGTCTATTGTAATATTTTGCATAAAGTAGTGCATCCATCAATATTTAAAAATAAAAAAATATAAAATTATACTAATCTATAAATTTATAAAATTATATAAATCTATCTACATATAGGTATATGTATGTAGGAAAGAATGCATACAAATTGCTTACCACTTCACTCTCCACCTGCTTGTATTTGTCTTACTTATATTTCCAACATCAAGTACCTAAAAGAGATATTATTCAACAAAAGAAATTATTCTATAAAATATACTTAACTGATTTCGCTCCTATCCTTAGTAGCTCAAGGATAATTATGTGCAAATGCATCCAAAAATATTTTTACAAGATAATATTGTAAACAATGCATTGTTAATGATATGCATTGATTGATAATATCAATGCATTGATAATATTGTAAACAATGCATTGTTTACAATGTTATCTTGTCCGCAGCGATTATGTAATGTCATCTGTCAAGAAAGATAAAGTATGTAAGATGTGGCCCATGCTTAATTATATGCAAAATGTTGCCAGTGCGGAATTATGAGAAAGTGTGGCAAGTTACAATTATAAATCAATCAGATGAAACGAGTTCGAGTAACGTATATCAAATTATACCAATCATAATATCAATCATTTAAAGAAAGGGGAATTTTAATGAAATATAAATCATGACTTCCACGATTTTTTAGATGTGAAAGAACGATTAGCACTAAGATCTAATTATAGAAGAAATAAGAAATAATGTTCATTCGAACGAATCCCGATAAGCAGTACAGTTATATAAAGTTAGTACCTATTATATATATTATATAAAGTTAAAAATAAATAGAGATTAAATTTTGAATTTTGAAAAGTTAAGAATAAATAAAGGTTCAATTTTGAATTTTAAAAAGTTAAGAATAAATAAAAATTAAATATTTCAAGATTCTAGCTTTCTTAGTTTTTGAGTTAGCGTTTTGACGGACGGACGGGCATGGCTCAATCGACTCAGAATTTAATTCTGATCCATTCCATTCCTCTGAAGGTATATCTAGCTCGCTTATTTCAAGGTGTTACAAACGGAGGAGTTATTTTATTATACCCGATACTTATCGTACGGGTATAACAATGCAAAATACTATGTCACTGATGTTGAAGATGGAAACTATGCCACTGATATTAGCAACAAACTTGTTACTAATCCCAAACATTTTTTTGATTTAACAGAAAACGAAAATTATTTGTGTATCCCAATTCAATGATGTCTAAGCATAATGTGGTTTCTGCTTGCCCAAAAGAAATTTGAAACTTCTTTTTTACAGCCCCAGTTAAAACTTCTGCTAACTCTTTATTTAATAGCTCGAATTTGCTAATTATTGAGCCTTGATAGAAATAAGGGTGCTTATGCGGACTTAATTCCTCTAATCTTTTTATATATTTGTTCTCACAGTCTAATTTTCTCTCTTCATTTATTTTCAATGAGCCACTTTCAACTATTACAACTATTTTGTGGAATATTCCCACAAAAGTGGACATCCTCCCACTTAACCCCTATCTTTAAAAGAGGGGATAGAGCATCGGTGGAAAACTATCGAGGTATAGTAATCCTGTTGACTATACCGAATTTATTTGAAAAAATTATTGTTTATAGCATTACTCTTATCATAAATGCAAAACTCAATGAACAACAACATGGTTTCAGATACGGTCGTTCCTCTACAACGAACCATATGGTTTATACATCTGAAATCCTGAATCAAATGGAGAAAGGATACCAAGTTGATACAATTTACACTGATTTTAGGAAAGCTTTCGATTCATCACTTTTCGATTAGATCACCTCACTTTGCTCAACAAACTATCAACTTCTGGCATTTCGAGCTCATTTCTTGAATGGCTTAACTCTTATCTTTCAGAAAGAGCTCATAATGTTAAATTTCAAGGTGTATTATCCAACACAATCGGGGTTACTTCCGATGTTCCGCAAGGAAGACATTTAGGCCCATTTCTGTTTAACATATTTATTTCAAATCTTTCGAAATATCTATACAATATACCTCACATTTCGTTTGCTGATGACCTAAAAATATATCAAGTTGTTAAAGATAATCCTGATGCAGCTATACTTCCATCAAGCTTATCAATGTTACAAGCTTGGTGCACGTCAAATAAATTGGAACTCAACATACAGAAATGTAAGGTTATTAGCTTTACGTGAAAAAGCCCTTTTTTAATATACGACTACAAAAATGAGACAACGTAACTTTGGAAAAGGGTTTTTACCACTACTGATTTAAGAATTCTTCTCGATAATAAACTTAATTCGATCTATACTAGAATACGGTAACATTATATGGAATTCAGTCTTTCAAGGTCATAGAATAGAATCGTTCAAAAGCAGTTTCTTTTATTTGCATTAAGAAATCAATATAATACTTCTGATTTTGCTAATCTTCCTAATTACATTACAAGACTTAATTTATTAAACATGCTTTCTTTATCTATACGTAGGCAGTAAATAATAGTATTTCTAAATAATGACAGTACTGTAGTATTTCTAAATGATGACAGTAATAAATAATAATTTTAAATAATAGTATTTCTATCCAATCTCTTATTAATAAGTTTAGACTTAACGAAAGTGTTAGGCAAACTAGAAATACTAAATTTTTAATGGATTACAAACACAATACAGAGTACGGAAGAAATGAACCCATCAATAGATGTTGTACTACTTTTAACAGAATTAGTCATCTTTATTCTACATCCATCTCCAGAATTACTTTCAAACACATTTTACAACAAAATTTTTCCACTTTAATGAACTTAGATTAATTAATTCTTACCTAGGCAATAATTTTATTTTTAATTATGACATAATTTAAACATAACACACTTATTGTATTGCATTAAAGTACAACAAATCGGTTTTCAGATTATTCTTGTACATTTTATAAATTGTAATTAAACGCTTAGTAATGTTAAAGAAAAAAATTAATTTTTTCAATTTTACTTCTACTTAATAATAAGATATCCAATTACATTTATATGTTACAAGAATTAATATATAAAATGTTAAATTGCTGATCACTATATATATATATACATATGTAATGATATCATATTCATTTTTTTTTGTTAATAGTTTTTTTTTTATCTGAGTGATTCATATGTATGTATATTGAATTTGAAAATGTAGTTTAAATAATAAATAATAATAACAATAATAAATTAACTTCTTTTTAGATTTAAGTTATTAAAAGTTAAATTCTAAGTCATTGTTTTGTATAATTTTAAATAAAAGCATTAATTTAAAAATTTTTTGGAACGACTTTCTTTTGGTTTTGTTCAATAAAATAAAAACTAAAATATATAAGAGAGACAGATTTATATAATTTGCAATACATTACAGACAGTAGGTCGTTGTACTTTGTTAAGTACAATAACGCGCGGTAAACCCATATCAAGTAAAGTCAGAAATATAATTATTGAAAGTTTTAAAAATGGAAAATTTTCTTACGAAGTTGCAAAACATATCAATTTAGCAAGGTCATCAGTGTAATCGAGAATGAATGTTTATAAAAGTAAAGGAAATTTAAATCTAAAACATAAAACAGGATGTCCTCCTATAGTAAATTCTTACGACATTCGAGCTTTGAAACGTATAATTAAAGAAGATCGTTGTCAAACTGCAGCTGGAATCACTTTGCAGTGGTGAAACTGAATTAACAAAGATATATCTGTTGATACCTGCAAGAGAAATTTAAAGAAAGCTGGGTATAAGTTTTATAAGGTAATTAAAACTCAATATAGGCAAATCAAAAGCTATTATTGACACGGGTTAAAAAACCATTATATTATGCTAAAGAACACAAAAATTGGACACAAAAGCAATGGAATAACATTAACTTGGTGACGAGTTGAGATTTGAGATTTGCATTGGGGATAGCAGGAGACGAGTGATCCGTACTAAAAATGAAGCTTTCAATAAAATTGCTTGAAGCGTTATGTGAAGCGTCAATTATGGTGTTAGGTTGTATGCCAGCAAGGAAAGTTGGAAAACTTTCATTTATTAACGGTATAGCATAGTCAGTGTTAAGTACCCAAACATTCTCGAAAATTATTTGTTCGAGAAATTATTTGTCCGAGTGCAGCAAATCTGGGATTGATTCACACCTAAACTCTATTCTGAACTTGGCAGTACCGTTCTCAGACGAATGCTGTATTTTGCTTCGAAATCAGAATAGACGAAATATTTGGAGTTTAAGTAAATTTTTTAGAATAATGTTTTTTGTTATTATTTTTATTTTAATTAAAACTGTTTTTTTTGTTTTCATTAGTAAATTTATTGAACTTCTAAAACTTTAAAGAATTTTATGTAAACATAATATCGTACGAAATATTTATCGTACCAATACGAAATATTTATCGCACATATTTATAGTACGAAAATCAATTAACACGCTTGCTCAGCTCTATTATATTGTTTTCTCCTTTTTTTCTTTTTAGCACATTTCCAAAAATATTTTGAAAAAATGTGCCTATTAGATTCACTCGGTCCGTTCATCCGTCTGTCTGTCTGCCAGTCCGTCTGTTTACAAAACTTCTACACCGTTTTTTTTTTTTTTTTTGTATTTAATTTGGTCAATTTAATATGTATAACAAAAAATAATTAACTTATATCTAAATTTTATGTTAATTCGAAAAAAAATAAAAGATAAGCAAATATAAAAAAAGGTTTTTAAATTAGATATATAGTTACAGTATTATATATATATGTATTTATTTAATTAGATTTGTTCAGACCTTAGCCTAAGCTGTGTGGTCGTATAGGTTAATATTATTGTTAAGCAGTTTTAAGTGTTTAATTTAACAAAATAGGTATTATAATTAATATGTAGAAATAATTTAAAAATTTAAAAAAGTATGTAAAGTAAATAATACAAACAATATACTATAATCATAATAAATGAGCACTCCACCATTTTGTTATTTAATTGAGGGGTAAAAGTAAGTTTTTTATTCTTTTTCTAAATAAAATATATGAATGTATATTTTTCAAATCATTAGTTAAACTGTTGAAAGCACTTAAACTAGTATATATACAGTTCATTTTTTGTTTGTCTATTTTAAACAACAAGAGATAGAAATTTGCCTTATTTCTAGTATTGTAGTTATGTATATCAATGCTCCGATTAATTAAAAAATTATGTTTGATTAAATTGTTATTAGAAAGTATAATTCTCTTTTACATATAGTTTCAAGACTTAAGTATTGTGACGAATGTATTAAATAAGAAGGATGTAAAAATTTATTATTTTTATTGCCCTTTTATGTATGAGATCAAGTCTTTTTATATACGTTTGTGACGCATTGGTCTAAAGTGGGTTTAAATATATTAAATTTGATAATATATAGGATGAATATACAATACAATGTATCAATGTTTTCCTATCAAAGTATATCCGTAATTTTCTTAATACAAACACGTAAGGTATAATTTTCTTAATAATATATTCTATATGATGCTGCCATTTAAGCTTACTATCTATTATTAGTCCTAAATAATTAAAGCTTTTCACTACACTGATGGGGTTGTTTCTAAAATTGATACTAGTAAAATTGAAGTTTTTGTTCTCAAGGAGTAGTTCTTTGGTCTTCTTTATATTTAAAGACATCTTGTTTTAAAGAAGCCACTCCTCAATAATACCCAAATCATATATAATTGAATCTCTTAAATCTACCACACTATCTGTAAAATATTTAACAACCGCATCATCTGCGAAAAGCTGTAAAGCTCCTTTTAGCCCTAATCTAGCTATGTCGTCGATATAAACTTTGAACAAATCAGGACCGAGAATTGACGGGTTGGTCCAAAATCCCAAAGTCAAAATCCCAAAAAAAATAATCCCAAATTTCAAAATCCCAAGTTACAAAATCCCAAAACAAAAAATCCCAATGTTACAAAATCTCAAAATTTCAGAATTTCGAATATACATAATATATAAATATTCTGCAAACGACTTATAACTCTCATTTTGTAACTAACTCTAACATCCCTTTTAATTATTTTTGTATATATATATTTCAATAACAATGAACTTGAAATATTGGCGGTTGATGCCCCCAAACCCCCACTGAACAAATTATTCAAACCCTGATTTTGTAACCAACTCTAAAATTTATCCTAACTCAGAATCTCACATATAGATATACATAAATATTCTGTAAAAGACGTATAGTTGAGATTTTGTAACCAACTATAAAATTCCTCCTAGATATTTTTTTATATTAATATATATTTTCAATAATAAAGAACTTCCAATAGTGGGGGCTGCCGACAACTTAAAAAGAAGAATATTATGATCAACACAATCAAAGGCTTTCTGCAAGTCTATTAATAAGCAAGCGGTATATTTTTCATTATCCATGCTCTTTGATGTGAAATCCGTTAGGGCTAAACAAGCAGCCGTCGTATTGGAGTTTTCTTCAAACCCATACTGTTCTTTATGTAATATACCATTTGAGTTCAAGAAATACGTGAGCGTTTTTGTAATAATTTTTTCAAATATTTTTGAAATTCAATTCAGAACTGAAATTGGGCGATAATTAGATGGATGGGTTTTTTCACTGGCTTTATGTATCGGAGTAATATTGGCCTGTTTGAGTGAGTCAGGGAACGAACCAGATTCAAAAATAAATTGATGAACTTAACTAGTATTGGACTTAACTGGTTTGAAAACTTTTTCAGTACTTTAGATGAAATATTATCATGGCCAGTTGCAGATCCCAACTTTAATGAATTAATTATCATTTTTACTTCTTCCAAATTTGTAGGAAGTAGAGAGAATTGATTGTAAATGTGTTTTTGGAAACGAAGCTAAATAATTCTCATCAATATGGTCTGTTAATATTTCTAAAGTTTTTGTAACATCTCTAAAATATGAATTCATTGTATCTGTAATTTGCTGCAAAATATTTACTACGGTATTATTTAATTTCATTTAGATAATTATTATTATCGAAGCTATTTTCATTATACATAATTCTTTTATAATGATACCATAATTTCCTACTATTATTGGGATCGCTAGATATTATCTTATTACAAAAATCATGCTTAGCCTGTTTCATTTGCCTTTTAACTATATTTTTGTATTTTTCATAAAGATAATTAACTCTCATGTCATTGTGATATTTTTTTTTTACTTAAAAAAAGAGTCTCGAATATTCATGTTACAAATAATTTCATTATTCACCCACTCATGTTTCCTGCTGGCGTTTTTTGGAAGGATGATCTCAGTGTAATTTTGGATTTTTTCAGAAAAGAATAAATTCATCCAAGGTATTAAAATTACCTAGATTTTGCCAAAAGGTGTTAGTGGAAAGCTTTTCATAATTTAAAATTGTTTTTTTAAAGTTAGTTTCTTCCCTAACAATACCAAAATCAGTACTAATAAAAAGCAATTGATGGTACGACAAAGCTGAGTTAGCAGCGTGAAGATTATAATTGTATTCAATTAAATCTGTACAGAAGTGGTCTATTATAATTCTAGAAGTAGTGCCTATTATGTTGCATATTTATCATTTATATCGTTGTAGATAACGAAAGCATTGCAGAGTAGTGTATTTACATAGTTCTTAACATCACTGTTATTCTTGTCTAATAAGTTAATATTGAAACCTCCTAGGAATAATCATTTCTTATATTTGCATATTATTTCATCCATTCTATCAACAAAATCTTTTAAATTTGTCTGATGTGCCCTATATAAACACATTATATCAAGATTTGGTTTTAGCAATTTTACTCTAAGAATATTTGAATTAAAGAAGTTTTCAAATATAAGATTACTGCTTATTTCGTTAGATATATAAATAGCTGCTCCACCGTAAGATTTCATTTTATACAATTATACGATTTTATACAATTTAGATGCCAGATTTCGGTTATTACAATTACATGAATCTCACAGTGCGAAGAATTAATCAATAGATACCTCCAAATTACTTAATTTATTCCAAAGGCTTTGAATATTTAAATAAATGATATTAAAATTATTTTTATATTTGACCATAATATTCCTATCTAACCCTGTAAAATAATTAACTTTTATGTTTTCACTAATATCAAACAACATTTTTGTAGTTAGAAGCAATAATTGTATTACGGAATGGCACATTAAACAAGAGGTAGCTTTTGACATGCAGCTACAATTTCTAAAGATAAGATTTCTATGAATGATAAGATCAGTAACTAAAAAAAACTTGGTTTAAAACAGTACAATATATATACTCGTGTAGTATACTCCGTATTAATTTTAATTGTAAAATTTATGAAAAAAAATGTTTTAATATTATAAAATATAATTTTAATATAATAAAAAAAGAATAAATGTAAATGGATATAAATGGTGTAAATAAATTTTGTTTTTTTTTTATTATGTGCAAGTTAATGAAAATAAAAAACATGTTTTAATGAAAATAAAACATGTGTTTTGTTTCACTCTAAATTTTATTCTAAAGGACATTTTAAATTACAGACATTTTTATACATTTAATGTAGGTTACATTATTGATAACGCAGCAATTTTTACATTACTTTTATTAAAAATTATAAGTGTATTACATTACAGGTTATTGCATTATTATACCCTACACCTAAAGTATAGGGTATATTAACTTTGGTATGGTGTTTGTAACCACCAAAAGGAAGCGAGTTAGATATAGACATGTATATACGATATATTCTGAATCAGGATCACCTCCTGATTCGATTTAACGATGTCCGTTCGTCCGTCCGTTTACACGATAACTCAAAAACTAGCGAAGCTATCTTGATGAAATTTATATAGTAGGTTACTAATTACGAAAGAAAGGCTAACTTCGAATCTGGACAAAATCCGTCTATGGGTTCGGATTCTGGAAGCTTCCGAATGATTCCGGAGCAAAAGAGATTATCTCCAAAACCAACAAAGATAGAACCTTTAACTTTTGTACAATGATGTTCCTTCCCGTTCGATTTATGTCTCTGAAATTTAAGAGGATTTGGTCCATGGGTTTGGGTTTTGGAAGCTTCCGAACGAGCACCAGAGCAAATAAGATTATCTCCAAAACCAACAAAGATAGAACCTTTAAATTTTGTACAATGCTGTTCCTTCCCTTTCGATTTATGTCTCTGAAACTTAAGAGGATTTGGTCCATGGGTTTGGATTTGGAAGCTTCCGCTCGAGCACCAGAGCAAATGAGATTATCTCCAAAACCAACTAAGATATAACCTTTAAATTTTGTTCAATGATGTTTCTTCCCGTTCGATTTATGTCTCTGAAATTTAAGAGGATTTGGTCCATGGGTTTGGATTTGGAAGCTTCCGAACGAGCACCAGAGCAAATGAGATTATCTCCAAAACCAACGGCCGAATGGTGTTTTTTCATGTTTGATTTAGGTCTCTGAAATCTGAGAGGATTTGGCCATGGGTTTAAATTTGAAAGAATTTGAACCGTGGATTCGGATTTTCGAAGCTTCCGAACGAGCCGCAGAGCAAATGAGATTATATCCAATACGAACAAAGGTAGAACCTTTGAATTTGGTACAATGGTGTTCTTTCGTGTTTGATTTATGTCTCTGAAATTTAAGAGGATTTGGTCCATGGGTTTGGTTTTGGAAGCTTCCGAACGAGCCCCAGAGCAAATGAGATTATCTCCAAAAACAACAAATATATAACCTTTAAATTTGGCCGAATGGTGTTTTTTCATGTTTGATTTAGGTCTCTGAAATTTGAGAGGATTTGGCCATGGGTTTAAATTTGAAAGAATTTGAACCGTGGATTCGGATTTTGGAAGCTTCCGAACGAGCCGCAGAGCAAATGAGATTATATCCAATACGAACAAAGGTAGAACCTTTCAATTTGGTACAATGGTGTTCTTTCGGGTTTGATTTATGTCTCTGAAATTTAAGAGGATTTGGTCCATGGGTTTGGATTTTGGAAGCTTCCGAACGAGCCACAGAGCAAATGAGATTATCTCCAAAAACAACAAATATATAACTTTTGAATTTGGCCGAATGGTGTTTTTTCATGTTTGATTTAGATCTCTGAAATTTGAGAGGATTTGGCCATGGGTTTAAATTTGAAAGAATTTGAACCGTGGATTCCGATTTTGGAAGCTTCCGAACGAGCCGCAGAGCAAATGAGATTATATCAAATACGAACAAAGGTAGAACCTTTGAATTTGGTACAATGGTGTTCTTTCGTGTTTGATTTAGGTCTCTGAAATTTGAGAGGATTTGGTCCTTGGGTTCGGATTTTGAAAGCTTTCGAACCAGCCTCAGAGGAAATGATATTATCTCCAAATGCAACAAAGATATAATCTTTAAATTAGGCAGAATGGTGTTCCTTCATGTTTGATTTGTGTTTCTGAAATTTGTGAAGATTTGGTCCATGGGTTCAAATCTTGGCAGCTTCCGGACGAGCCCCAGAGCAAACGAGTATATCTCCACAACCAACAAAGATAGAACTTTTATTTTTAGTACAAAGGTGTTCTGTTATGTTTCCTTTTCTGTAAAATTGGAAACTGACATTTGAAAGAATTTGAACCATGGGTTCGTATTTTGGAAACTTCCGGACGAGCACAAGAGCAACGAGCATATCTCCAAAACCAACAAAAGTAGAACCTTTAAATTTAATAGAATGTAGTTCTGGCAAGTTTTCTTTATGTTCCTGAGATGGATTCGATGAATTGGAGTGACAATTCGGGTAGCTGACACAAACCTCCCAAGGACTACCAATCTTCGAAAATAATTAAGATAGAAACTTAAAATTTTATACAAGTGTGTCAAGCATATCCCAAGCGGATGCCTCTTTTACGTTCTTGAAATTCGAGTTGAATAAGACAGAAAAGGGAAGAAGTTCAAGCAGCTGCCAAAAACACTTATGGATTTTTAATTTAATTCGAATTCGTCAGGTGTAGGGTATTAATAAGTCGGTTGCATCGACTTACTGTTACATTTACTTGTTATTAATATAATAATGGTAATACAATGAATGGATTTAATATTGTGCAATGATTAAAAATTGATTAAATTAAATGAAATATGAGAAAGGGAAAATCAAATTATTTGAAATTGCGCATTTTAAAAATTTGTAAAATTTAATTTGTTCAATTATTTGTAGTTTAATTAACAGTAGTTATTTTTTATTTAATATTAAAAACAATATTAAAAATTTACTAATTCAATTTTCTATTTAGAAAAGATAAGAATATTTAAATTTAAAATAAAAATTATTTTTTTCGATAATTTATAGTTCCATTGAAAACATTTATTTTTTATTTAATATTAAAAGTTTATTTATTCAATTTACTTTGAAAAAAATTAAATTTTCGATAATTTATAGTTTTATTAACGATCATTATTTTTGTGTAATATTTTTTAAGTAATTTTATTTTTATTTAATATTTTTTTAAATAATTTTATTTACTTATCTTTTAAAAATTTACTTATCCAATTTTTAATATCCAATATATAATAACAAAAATTAAATTCAATTTTCCATAATTTATAGTTTTATTTTTTATTTATAATTTTTATTAACAATTATTACTTTTATTTAATATTTTTATAACCGTATGAACTATGTTCAAGGGTATAATAAATTTGCCATTACGTTTGTGACACCTTAAAGGAGCCGAGCTAGATATAGTGTCAAAGGTATGGATCGGCTCAGAATCGAATTCGAGTCGATTAAGCCATGTACGTCCGTCCGTCCGTCCGCACGATAACTCAAAAAATAAAGGAGCTAGGAGGCTGAAATTTTTTTTACGTCACTTTTGAAAAATTGTTAGTTTTGCTATTTAAATCCAACATTTTCGGTCGGCGGGTTCGAGTAGCTGCCATACAACTTCTTTCTTTATATAGAAATAACTCAGTATCTATTCAAGCTAGGTTTCTGAAATTTCGCAAATGATGATCAAGTTTTATGGCAACAACTTCTGTAAAATTTGGTTGTGTTGGCGCGGCGGGTTCGGGTAGCTGCCATACAACTTCTCCGTTTAAATGAGAATAACTCAGTGTTTATTGAAGCTAGGAATCTGAAATTTAGTAAAGAGGTATCGAGTTACATGCCAAAAACTTTTGTAAAATTTGGTTGGTCTAGAGCAGCCGGTTCAGGCTTCTTGCACCTCTTAGAAGTTGATAAAGCTAGGCGTCTGCAATCTTGCAAATGATGATCAAGTTTTATGGCAACAACTTTTGCAAAATTTGGTTGGGGTGGTGCGACGGGTTCGGGTAGCTGCCATACAACTTATCCGGTTAATTGAGAATAACTCAGTGTTTATTGAAGCTAGGAATCTGATATTTAGTAAAGAGGTATCGAGTTACATGCCAACAACTTTTGTAAAATTTGGTTAGTCTAGAGCAGCCGGTTCAGGCTTCTTGCACCTCTTGGAAGTTAATAAAGCTAGGCGTCTGCAATCTTGCAAATGACGATCAAGTTTTATGGCAACAACTTTTGCAAAATTTGGTTGGGGTGGTGCGACGGGTTCGGGTAGCTGTCATACAACTTATCCGGTTAAATGAGAATAACTCAGTGTTTATTGAAGCTAGGAATCTGAAATTTAGTAAAGAGTTGTCCAGTTATATGCCAACAACTTTTGTAAGATTTGGTTGGTCTAAAGCAGCCGGTTCAGGCTTCTTGCACCTCTTGGAAGTTAATAACGCTAGGCGTCTGAAATCTTGCAAATGATGATCAAGTTTTATTGCAACAACTTCTGCAAAATTTGGCTGTGGTGGTGCAACGGATTCGGGTAGCTGCCATACAAAATCTCCTTTTAAATGAAAAGAACTCAGTGTCCGTCCGCACGATAACTCAAAAAATAGAAGAGCTAGGAGCCTGAAAATTTGTTTACATCCCTTTTGTAAAATTGTTAGTTTTGCTATTTAACTCCAGCATTTTCGGCCGCCGGGTTCGAGTAGCTGCCATACAACGTCTTTCTTTAAATAGAAATAACCCAGTGTCTGTTCAATCTAGGTATCTGAAATTTTGCGAATGATGATCAAGTTTTATGGCAACAATTTCTGTAAAATTTGGTTGTGGTGGTGTGACGGGTTCGGGTAGCTGCCATACAAAATCTCTTTTTAAATGAAAAGAATTTAGTGTCTATTGAATCTAGCTATCTGAAATTTAGTGAAAAAGTGTCGAGTTGCATGCCAAAAACTTTTGTAAAATTTGATTGATCTAATGCAGCCGGTTTAGGCTTCTTGCATTTCTTGGAACTTAATGAAGCTAGGCGCAATAGATTCGGGTAGCTGTCATACAACTCCACAATTTACATAAATATATCTCTGTAGTTCGGTACTAAAACATCTGAATGTTTTTAAAAGATGATCAAGTTTTATAATAGGATATATTACGTTCATACGGGTATCCCAGAGTTGACACAGTCTACTCTACTGCACTCTTCCTCGTTTTTTTTTATTATTACTTTTGGATATGCTTTGACAACATTATATATGTTTAAGTATAGGTACATATTATGTCATGGATGTATTTGTTCATGGATGTATCTGCATAAAAAAATATGTGTTTATGCCTGCACATACTAAAATATTGCTGCTAGATCAAGCAAATTTTACAAAAGTTTTTGGCATGCAACTCGACACTTTTTCACTAAATTTCAGATAGCTAGATTCAATAGACACTAAATTCTTTTCATTTAAAAAGAGATTTTGTATGGCAGCTACCCGAACCCGTCACACCACCACAACCAAATTTTACAGAAATTGTTGCCATAAAACTTGATCATCATTTTCAAGATTTCAGACGCCTAGCTTTATTAACTTTCAAGAGGTGCAAGAAGCCTGAACCGGCTGCTCTAGACCAACCAAATTTTACAAAAGTTGTTGGCATATAACTTGATCATCATTTGCAAGATTGCAGACGCCTAGCTTTATCAACTTCTAAGAAATGCAAGAAGCCTAAACCGGCTGCATTAGATCAATCAAATTTTACAAAAGTTTTTGGCATGCAACTCGACACTTTTTCACTAAATTTCAGATAGCTAGATTCAATAGACACTAAATTCTTTTCATTTAAAAAGAGATTTTGTATGGCAGCTACCTGAACCCGTCGCACCACCCCAACCAAATTTTGCAAAAGTTGTTGCCATAAAACTTGATCATCATTTGCAAGATTGCAGACGCCTAGCTTTATCAACTTCTAAGAGGTGCAAGAAGCCTGAACCGGCTGCTCTAGACCAACCAAATTTTACAAAAGTTTTTGGCATGTAACTCGATACCTCTTTACTAAATTTCAGATTCCTAGCTTCAATAAACACTGAGTTATTCTCATTTAAACGGAGAAGTTGTATGGCAGCTACCCGAACCCGCCGCGCCAACACAACCAAATTTTACAGAAGTTGTTGCCATAAAACTTGATCATCATTTGCGAAATTTCAGAAACCTAGCTTGAATAGATACTGAGTTATTTCTATATAAAGAAAGAAGTTGTATGGCAGCTACTCGAACCCGCCGACCGAAAATGTTGGATTTAAATAGCAAAACTAACAATTTTTCAAAAGTGACGTAAAAAAAATTTCAGCCTCCTAGCTCCTTTATTTTTTGAGTTATCGTGCGGACGGACGGACGGACGTACATGGCTTAATTGACTCAGAATTCGATTCTGAGCCGATCCATACCTTTGACACTATATCTAGCTCGGCTCCTTTAAGGTGTCACAAACGTAATGGCAAATTTATTATACCCTTGAACATAGTTCATACGGGTATAATTACAAGTCAAGTTTGTTTAAAAAATGTATATAAACAATGTTTATACAAAATGTATATAAAAAAAATGTGTAAAAAAACAATAAAATATGTAAATGGATATAAATAAATGCAATGATTTTAAATATTCTTAAAAATGGTAGAATCCTCAAATTATTATAACACAAAAAAAGCAACCGTTAAATTCATTTAAAAATTTAAAATTAAATACCTAATTACTAATATAAAATTTGTATATAAATAGGTATATATGATTGCATGGTGTTTTAAAATTAGTGAAAAAATTTATAATGTGGTTTATGTGAAAAATATTATTATATGTTTGTATGAGTATATAATATGTATATGTATATATATAGATAAATAAATAAAAAATTTATGATTATGTATGTCAGCGATTAAAGTTGTTTTAAATAGAATTTTGTGTCTTATATAAAAAATATTATTGTATATTTTTAAATGGTATTTTGAAGTAAATAAATAAAAAGTTAAATATTTTAAAGTTAATATAAAAAATTATAATGTGTTTTGTATTTATAAAAGAAATTATTATATATTTTTAAAAGATATTTATGTATTTTAAAGTATATCAATAACAAATTAAGTATGATCATACATATCAGTTATCATCTGTTCGGTTAAGACAATTTTATAGAAAATTTTGTGCCGTATATAAAAAGTTTGTGATTTTTGTAATATAAAATTACCGAAGTAATTGATAAAAATTATATGTATTGTATAATAAATATTGTTATACATGATGTGAAGTATTAAATAAGTAGTTATATATTAATATAACATTTGTATATAAATAGGTATATGATTGCATGGTGTTTTAAAATGTCAAACGAATATGAAAAATGTCAAAAAAACTAATATGTAAAAAGTTCAATAAAAATATTAATTTAAAAAAGGATAAAGCTATACAATGCGATGGAGAGTGCATAAAATGGTTTCACGACAAATATACTGGGCTGGTAAATGAAGAATTTAACATCCTTGATGAAAACCAGAGAAATTTGGGTTGTGTCCAATTTGCAAAATAAAGCGAAATAACCAAAATTCTTTAGGACAAGACGGACCTAACAACTCATCAGTGATAGCTGGAAATACATCTCTCATCCAAAGTAATGCATCAATAATGGATAAATTAGGTGAAATACTACAAAAGCAAGCTCTGCAAGACAAAAAACTTGATGAGCTACAAATTGAGGTTAGAAAATTTAGGGAAGCCTTGGATTTTTTAGTAGATGATAACTTACAGCTTTAAAACGCTAACACTCAACTGAATAATGAAATAGAGAACATGAATTTGGAAATCTAACAAATAAAGCAACAAAATCTTGCAAAATTCGTTGTAATATTTGGGGTTGGTATAGTATTCCAGAAATAGATCCAATAAATTCTGTTTCTAAAATTGCTAGTAAATTAAGGGCCTCTCGCTGGAACCAGGTGATGTGGAGCAGAGATTCGTAACAAAAAGCGTTTCAAAAAATTCAGGTAAGGCTTCTAAAATTATAGTAAAATTTAAAAATCAGGTAGTTAAACATAATATTATAGCGCAAAGAAGAATGTGACATTGGAGTTTACAGAAATATTTCCAAACTCAGAGCGGTCAATGCCAGAAACTATATTTATAAATGAACACTTAACCCCTTATTTTAGTTTACTATACAAAAAAGCGAAAGATGTCTAGAGGAAAAAACTTATAAAATTCGCATGGGTGAAGGAAGGTAAAGTTTTTGTGAGAGAAAAAGAAAACACCAAACCAATACAAATACTACGAGAAAAAAACTTAGAAATATTTCATGATTTACAACAATGAAATTGATCTCCAAACTTTACCTATAAATGCCCTTATAAAAAATATCTGAAATATACATAATATGAAGTTTGATAATGAAAACACACTGAAAGTTCTATACAAAAATATTCGTAGTTTAAAAGATAGAATAGATGAACTAACTTTCCTTTTAGATAGTTTAAAATTAACAATACACTTATTAATTTTTACTGAAACCTGGATTACAGATGATGAAGTTAATCTTGTAAATATAAAACATTGCAACAAAATTGCAAGATTTTGTTGCTTTATTTGTTGGATTTCCATATTCACGATTAGGTTGATCTTGTAAATATAAAACATTGCAACAAAATTTTCGCATGTAGGAAAAATAGAAGCGGTGAAGGAGTTGGTCTCTTCATTCGCAATACAATTGAGTATAAAATGCTAAAAATATACAATGATGAAAAAAATAATTTACCATGTATCAAAATAAACACTAAACAATACAATTTAAATATTTCAACAGTATACAGATCGCCGGATAATAACAGAAACTCACTAAATAATTTTTCTTCTTTATTGGAAACACATTTAAATGAACTTAAAAATAACAATTCACTTGTAAGTAGTATATGGGGCACTTGGCGGTGGGAATTTTGTGCCAGAAAGAGATAGCAATAGTTTATGCAAATGAGTTCACGACACAGGTGTTTGAACTTTAAAGGAATGTTGTTTGTAGAAATATTTATGCAAATTAGATGTCGTGATTGGCGCTTGCATAATGAGTTTCCGGAAAAGTTTTTATAAATGGTATAGAATGTTAACTAGATAATGTATAACAAGTAAGTGCAATGATCTAAAAACAGGTGTTGTACTATAATAACATAGACTATGTAAATAATATGCAAGAATTTATTTTGTTTTTTAATAACGTGATTGGCGCTTGCATAATGAGTTTCCGGAAAAGTTTTTATAAATGGTATAGAAGGTTAACTAGATAATGTATAACAAGTAAGTGCAATGATCTAAAAACAGGTGTTGTACTATAATAACGTAGACTACGTAAATAAAACGCAAGAATTTATTTAGCTTTTTAATAAAAAAAGCTTTTACGGTGTGTTTGTAAAAATAATAGACAAGGTAAACAAGATAAATGTAGAACAAGTAAGTGCAATGATCTTGTTGTGATAGTGTAGTAACATATATTATTGTGAATAATAAGAATTTATTTATTTTTTTTTAATAAAAAGCTTCTTTTTTTTTTACGGCCAACCAGACATTGTAATACAATGTAAAGGCAAAAATGCAATTGTTATATTATATGAGATAAATAAAATGCAGATATTGACCTTGTTATTGTATCTTAGTTTTAAATTATTTAAAATAAAAATCGTGACGAAAAAAAGTCGAATTTAGTGATTAATCGTTATGTTTATTTGAAAAATAATTTGAAAAACATTTTTAAATAATAAAAAAAATAAAATAATATAAAATAACTTTCATATAATATCGTTTTTATTTACCCAAGAATTGTGATCTTTATCAAAACCTAACCATTTAACAAAAACCTGATTTCCTTTTCTTTTCAATATTTTTTCAACAAGAAAAGTATCAGGATTTTTGACTTGAGTAAGTTCAGGCTCGTAAAAAGAACCTGAAATCGGTGTTTTTGTATAATCAAGTAAATTGTAAGTAATTGGATCTGTGCGTTTTACTTCTTTAATTGTGAATATTTCTGTTGACCAGTTAGGTTGATAACCTTTCCAAAGTTTCCTTTGTATTTACTTATGCGTACATGATCTCCAACTTTATATTTTGCTTTCTGATAAAACTTCGGTTGCATGTAAATGTTTTTCAAAATATATTTCTCGTTTGCTTTTGTAACTTTTTTTGGCTGAAGTTTTATTGTACGGTGATATGTTGAATTGCATTTCTCAATAAGTGAGGCTAAAATAGATACCCAATTATAATTACCCTGAAAACTGAACTGTTTCCACATTGAATTTTTAAAAGTACGGTTAAAACGTTCTACTATGGATGCTTTAATTTCAGAATATGTATGATAATGATTAATTTTTTTTCTTTCCATAAGTAATCTATTCCTTATTAAAAAATTCTTTCCCTTGATCGGAATGAATATTTTTTGGGTGTGTTCCAGCACGTTTGAAAATGTTTTGCATGCCAAGTAAAACGTTATTAGCATGTTTAGTTTTAATTGGTTCAGCATAAGCATATTTCGAAAAGATATCTATTACAGTTAATAAATATTTATTTCCTTTGTTATACTTTGCATATAGAATCATTTCTACTAAATCGATTTGCCATGTATCGTTTAAACCTTTTTGAATTAATTTTCTTCGACGAAAGTTTCGTTTGGCTGTTCTATGTATTTCCGATACTATTTGTGCCTTTGACATTATGCTTGTACCATTTAATCAGATTTTCCAATTCTATTTTATAATTTTCTATAGAGTAACAGTTACATGTATCCGCTCCAGATGACGAGTTGTCGTAAGCCCAAGGACAAAGAGCGAAATGAGTTCCGTATATTGACGTAAATTTTTCTCTTGTTGAAAATTCTTTAAAGTATTTATACAGGTGAAAAATACGTTGCTTATGCTCATTTAATAACACAGAGGAATATGATTTTAAAAACTCTTCCACTTCTTTCATTTCCATCTTTTAAAATGAGTATAAATTATACACGTTTGTTGCTTATATATATATATATGTATATATTTCAAGACAAAACTATTTTACCTCTTAATCATTTTTAAAACACAAAACATGAAAAAAATTACAAGTCAAGTTTGATTAAAAAATGTACATAAACAATGTTTATACAAAATGTATATAAAAAATGTGTAACAAAACAATAAAATATGTAAATGGATATAAATAAATGCAATGATTTTAAATATTCTTAAAAATGGTAGAATCCTCAAATTATTATAACACAAAAAAAGCAACCGTTAAATTCATTTAAAAATTTAAAATTAAATACCTAATTACTAATATAAAATTTGTATATAAATAGGTATATATGATTGCATGGTGTTTTAAAATTAGTGAAAAAATTTATAATGTGTTTTATGTGAAAAATATTATTATATGTTTGTATGAGTATATAATATGTATATGTATATATATAGATAAATAAATAAAAAATTTATGATTATGTATGTCAGCGATTAAAGTTGTTTTAAATAGAATTTTGTGTCTTATATAAAAAATATTATTGTATATTTTTAAATGGTATTTTGAAGTAAATAAATAAAAAGTTAAATATTTTAAAGTTAATATAAAAAATTATAATGTGTTTTGTATTTATAAAAGAAATTATTATATATTTTTAAAAGATATTTATGTATTTTAAAGTATATCAATAACAAATTAAGTATGATCATACATATCAGTTATCATCTGTTCGGTTAAGACAATTTTATAGAAAATTTTGTGCCGTATATAAAAAGTTTGTGATTTTTGTAATATAAAATTACCGAAGTAATTGATAAAAATTATATGTATTGTATAATAAATATTGTTATACATGATGTGAAGTATTAAATAAGTAGTTATATATTAATATAACATTTGTATATAAATAGGTATATGATTGCATGGTGTTTTAAAATGTCAAACGAATATGAAAAATGTCAAACAAACTAAGTTGTAAAAAGTTCAATAAAAATATTAATTTAAAAAAGGATAAAGCTATACAATGCGATGGAGAGTGCATAAAATGGTTTCACGACAAATATACTGGGCTGGTAAATGAAGAATTTAACATCCTTGATGAAAACCAGAGAAATTTGGGTTGTGTCCAATTTGCAAAATAAAGCGAAATAACCAAAATTCTTTAGGACAAGACGGACCTAACAACTCATCAGTGATAGCTGGAAATACATCTCTCATCCAAAGTAATGCATCTATAATGGATAAATTAGGTGAAATACTACAAAAGCAAGCTCTGCAAGACAAAAAACTTGATGAGCTACAAATTGAGGTTAGAAAATTTAGGGAAGCCTTGGATTTTTTAGTAGATGATAACTTACAGCTTTAAAACGCTAACACTCAACTGAATAATGAAATAGAGAACATGAATTTGGAAATCTAACAAATAAAGCAACAAAATCTTGCAAAATTCGTTGTAATATTTGGGGTTGGTATAGTATTCCAGAAATAGATCCAATAAATTCTGTTTCTAAAATTGCTAGTAAATTAAGGGCCTCTCGCTGGAACCAGGTGATGTGGAGCAGAGATTCGTAACAAAAAGCGTTTCAAAAAATTCAGGTAAGACTTCTAAAATTATAGTAAAATTTAAAAATCAGGTAGTTAACCATAATATTATAGCGCAAAGAAGAATGTGACATTGGAGTTTACAGAAATATTTCCAAACTCAGAGCGGTCAATGCCAGAAACTATATTTATAAATGAACACTTAACCCCTTATTTTAGTTTACTATACAAAAAAGCGAAATATGTCTAGAGGAAAAAACTTATAAAATTCGCATGGGTGAAGGAAGGTAAAGTTTTTGTGAGAGAAAAAGAAAACACCAAACCAATACAAATACTACGAGAAAAAAACTTAGAAATATTTCATGATTTACAACAATGAAATTGATCTCCAAACTTTACCTATAAATGCCCTTATAAAAAATATCTCAAATATACATAATATGAAGTTTGATAATGAAAACACACTGAAAGTTCTATACATAAATATTCGTAGTTTAAAAGATAGAATAGATGAACTAACTTTCCTTTTAGATAGTTTAAAATTAACAATACACTTATTAATTTTTACTGAAACCTGGATTACAGATGATGAAGTTAATCTTGTAAATATAAAACATTGCAACAAAATTGCAAGATTTTGTTGCTTTATTTGTTGGATTTCCATATTCACGATTAGGTTGATCTTGTAAATATAAAACATTGCAACAAAATTTTCGCATGTAGGACAAATAGAAGCGGCGAAGGAGTTGGTCTCTTCATTCGCAATACAATTGAGTATAAAATGCTAAAAATATACAATGATGAAAAAAATAATTTACCATGTATCAAAATAAACACTAAACAATACAATTTAAATATTTCAACAGTATACAGATCGCCGGATAATAACAGAAACTCACTAAATAATTTTTCTTCTTTATTGGAAACACATTTAAATGAACTTAAAAATAAAAATTCACTTGTAAGTAGTATATGGGGCACTTGGCGGTGGGAATTTTGTGCGAGAAAGAGATAGCAATAGTTTATGCAAATGAGTTCACGACACAGGTGTTTGAACTTTAAAGGAATGTTGTTTGTAGAAATATTTATGCAAATTAGATGTCGTGATTGGCGCTTGCATAATGAGTTTCCGGAAAAGTTTTTATAAATGGTATAGAATGTTAACTAGATAATGTATAACAAGTAAGTGCAATGATCTAAAAACAGGTGTTGTACTATAATAACATAGACTATGTAAATAATATGCAAGAATTTATTTTGTTTTTTAATAATGTGATTGGCGCTTGCATAATGAGTTTCCGGAAAAGTTTTTATAAATGGTATAGAAGGTTAACTAGATAATGTATAACAAGTAAGTGCAATGATCTAAAAACAGGTGTTGTACTATAATAACGTAGACTACGTAAATAAAACGCAAGAATTTATTTAGCTTTTTAATAAAAAAAGCTTTTACGCTGTGTTTGTAAAAATAATAGACAAGGTAAACAAGATAAATGTAGAACAAGTAAGTGCAATGATCTTGTTGTGATAGTGTAGTAACATATATTATTGTGAATAATAAGAATTTATTTATTTTTTTTTAATAAAAAGCTTCTTTTTTTTTTACGGCCAACCAGACATTGTAATACAATGTAAAGGCAAAAATGCAATTGTTATATTATATGAGATAAATAAAATGCAGATATTGACCTTGTTATTGTATCTTAGTTTTAAATTATTTAAAATAAAAATCGTGACGAAAAAAAGTCGAATTTAGTGATTAATCGTTATGTTTATTTGAAAAATAATTTGAAAAACATTTTTAAATAATAAAAAAAATAAAATAATATAAAATAACTTTCATATAATATCGTTTTTATTTACCCAAGAATTGTGATCTTTATCAAAACCTAACCATTTAACAAAAACCTGATTTCCTTTTCTTTTCAATATTTTTTCAACAAGAAAAGTATCAGGATTTTTGACTTGAGTAAGTTCAGGCTCGTAAAAAGAACCTGAAATCGGTGTTTTTGTATAATCAAGTAAATTGTAAGTAATTGGATCTGTGCGTTTTACTTCTTTAATTGTGAATATTTCTGTTGACCAGTTAGGTTGATAACCTTTCCAAAGTTTCCTTTGTATTTACTTATGCGTACATGATCTCCAACTTTATATTTTGCTTTCTGATAAAACTTCGGTTGCATGTAAATGTTTTTCAAAATATATTTCTCGTTTGCTTTTGTAACTTTTTTTGGCTGAAGTTTTATTGTACGGTGATATGTTGAATTGCATTTCTCAATAAGTGAGGCTAAAATAGATACCCAATTATAATTACCCTGAAAACTGAACTGTTTCCACATTGAATTTTTAAAAGTACGGTTAAAACGTTCTACTATGGATGCTTTAATTTCAGAATATGTATGATAATGATTAATTTTTTTTCTTTCCATAAGTAATCTATTCCTTATTAAAAAATTCTTTCCCTTGATCGGAATGAATATTTTTTGGGTGTGTTCCAGCACGTTTGAAAATGTTTTGCATGCCAAGTAAAACGTTATTAGCATGTTTAGTTTTAATTGGTTCAGCATAAGCATATTTCGAAAAGATATCTATTACAGTTAATAAATATTTATTTCCTTTGTTATACTTTGCATATAGAATCATTTCTACTAAATCGATTTGCCATGTATCGTTTAAACCTTTTTGAATAAATTTTCTTCGACGAAAGTTTCGTTTGGCTGTTCTATGTATTTCCGATACTATTTGTGCCTTTGACATTATGCTTGTACCATTTAATCAGATTTTCCAATTCTATTTTATAATTTTCTATAGAGTAACAGTTACATGTATCCGCTCCAGATGACGAGTTGTCGTAAGCCCAAGGACAAAGAGCGAAATGAGTTCCGTATATTGACGTAAATTTTTCTCTTGTTGAAAATTCTTTAAAGTATTTATACAGGTGAAAAATACGTTGCTTATGCTCATTTAATAACACAGAGGAATATGATTTTAAAAACTCTTCCACTTCTTTCACTTCCATCTTTTAAAATAAGTATAAATTATACACGTTTGTTGCTTATATATATATATGTATATATTTCAAGACAAAACTATTTTACTTCTTAATCATTTTTAAAACACAAACCGACAATGATATATTTTAATCATCCATTTACGATGATGGTAGCGGGGCCATCTGGATGTGGGAAAAAAACTTTTGTATGTAACTTAATCAAAAATATTACTAGATTGATACATCCCAAAATTGAAAAAATAAAATATTGTAACCCGGAAATTTCTGCTGTTCCAAGAAATATAGATTTCCCTGATATAGATTTTTATACCGGCATTCCGGAAGAGCTTAGTGAAAATGAAAATAAACTTACTCTAATTGTTTTAGACTATTTAGTGTTAGATTCAGCAAACAAACAAGTATGTGAACTTTTTACTAAAGGTTCGCACCATCGTAATTTGTCTATCATATTATTAACGCAAAACGTTTTTCATCAGGGGAAATTCTCAAATGATATATCATTAAATTGTAAACATTTGGTACTTTTTAAAAACCCACGAGATAAATCGCAAATTTTTTCACTAGCCAGACAACTATATCCTGAAAATGTAAAAAGTTTGTTGAGAGTATATAATGAGTCAACATCACATGGTTATATTGTATTGGATTTAACACAAGACATTAACGAATTATTTCGAATTAGAACTAATATTTTTTCAAAAGAATATTGTATTTGTTTTTGTGATACCGGTGATTTAAACAACTGTCAGAAGTATGAAACGGTTAAAGAAAAACCAATATATGTTACATGTACTAGAAAGAAGAAGAAGAAATTTCGTGAAAATGTTCTTAAATATTGTGATGATGATATTATAAAGACCATTGCGGAAATTGCCATCAATGTATTAAATGGGAATAATAAGATAACACCAACGCAAAAAGCAAAATTAAAAAAACATAAAAAACAATTAAGATTTTTAGCCTGTACAAAGTATAAAAGCCAAACGAAAAATATTAGTACAACATGGTGGGTTTTTACCAACTTTAATCGGAACTATATTATCTGGTGTAATAGGAAAATTGTAAGACATAATGCAGCGAATGATTGTTATGTCCCCAAAAATATTTTCAAAATTTAGTAAATTAATTCAAGATGATAAAAACTTGGACCTATTAGATCAAAAAATTAAAAAAGTTTTGTATGATAAAAAATTAAAACCATTGGAAAAATGGTACTTGTATCGTCAAAATCTCATCAAATATGGAATTAACAAAGGACACGCAAAAAAATTACCAGAAAGGGCTAATAATCTTAAATTTGATACAGGCACTCAAACAAAATTCTTTTCTAAACGAAATGTATATACAGAAACTGAATTACATAAATACAAATCAACTTCAGCACAAACCAATTTTGTGCCATTAGTTACTGATGATGTCTTTGAATATGATCCTAAAAAAGAACATTCAGATATGGATATCGATTTAACACATTACGATTTGGATGATGAAAATTCATTTAAAAAATTAGCTCAAACTGAAATGTTAAAAGATGAAAAATTAGTAGAAAGACCATCGCTAAGCTCTGATTATCGAATGTATGAAACACCAAGTGGTGATGTAATTACCATTGCTGTACCATCTCCTGAAAAAAAGAAAACACTATGATCGGCCGGCAGTTCACTTTATACAGCTATACTTTCGCAGTTTCCTGAAACAAAAAAACTAAAACTAAAACCTGTACTAAGAAGTCCAAAACTTAGAACTTCATCAACACCGGAATGGACAACATATAAATAGTGTACCATTATATGTTTTAGAAGAAGTTAACAAAGATGGATAGTCAAGATGACTTCTATGTAACATTGTTTAGTAATGATAATTTAAAGCTGTTTCCAGACAACACTTTAGCTTCGTTCGAAAATAAATTACCTATTCACTTTGATTTAAGAAATGGAAAATGGAAAGTTGGTCTCTCAGCAATATATCTGAACGATTTCCTACAAACAGAAGAATGTAACAAAGAAAAATGTGCTTTTATAAATATTGGCCAGTACAATGTTTATGTTGCAAACATTGAAAAACCTCTTGAAAAAATCAAAGTAACCAAATCTATAGGTTACACATATTATTCATATGATGATTCGGAATTACATTTGGATGATTAGAAGTTTAATTTTTTGCCAACGCTTATTAAAAATATCACTCCTAATCCCGGATTTACTCGAAACCAAGTTTTGAAAGAATTTTTTAATGAAGTTTTGGCATACATCTCTAACCCAAAAAATTATGATGATATAACATTTAAAAAAGTGTCACAATCTAATCGATGTATTTAATACGAATATCGCAGACATTTGATGAAGATAGTTTTTATATAAAGGTTAATCATAGTTATAATGTAAAAACATTACTAACTGAATTATTTCAACAGAAAAAAAATATAAAAAATTTCAAAATAAAATTACCTGAACTATTCAAATTAGCTGTTGCTAAAAATAAAGATGAATTGAATGGAATGGTGATGATTTATTCAGATATAGTTCAATCATCTGTTTTCGGAAGTAGTAAAGTGCGTGCATTGAGAGCTATTAACATAGAAAATTGTAGAATACCTATAAATATTGAATTTGAAAATATCCATTATATACCTATAGAAAAAAATATTTTTGAAACTATAGCTATTAAAATCTGTAATCAATACGGTGATGGAATAAATTTAGTTCCAAGCTTCTATCTAACAAAAATTGTTTTACACTTTAAAAAGCATTGATTGCTAAAGCCATATAAATACTACTACTCAAATATGATATCCTATCAAACATGGCACAAGCTTACGTGAGATATTATTTATCGCTAGTGGGAGGGGATCTCCACGACATTGGATCTATATTACAATATTATCCAGCTATACAGAGAGGTCGCGATTTGGGAAATATATTTGGAAGTTTAATTCGTTACTTGAAACCAGTTTTTACATCAAGTTGGGACCTAATTAAAAAAGAGGCTGTAAACACAAGTAAAAATATTTTAAATGATATAGCATCTGGTGCAAACACAAAAGAAGCTGTAATTGATCAAAGCAAAGGTGGCATAAAAAATTTACGAAAATCAGTAGTTAATCAACTGCATTCGATGTATGGTGGAAGACGAAGAGCCATAAAAAGACGAAGCGGTATAAAAAGACGAGCAATTTCTAAAAAGACACATTTAAAGTCGAAACGACGAAAAAAGCAAAGTAAAAGCTCTTAATATATTCAATTAAAAATGGAGTGTATGAAATCTGAACTTGATCTTTTTGCGTCATTACCCATACAAACAAGTATTTTGTGTTCAGAAGAGGTAGCTAGGTAGAGGTAGGTATACAATCCCTTAGCTTCTTTAGATCTTACCATCAACTATTGAATTTGTTTCACTTGGAAATGGAGATACATATCGGGATTTATCCTCAACCTACATCAAATTTAAAGTTCAAATATTAAAAAAAGATGGATCAGTTTGGAGTGCAAACGATAAAATAGGAACGGGAAATGAAGCAAAGGCAGCTCTGCAACCGAGTGTTGTAAATAATTTATTACACCCTTTAATTAAACAATGAAATGTAACTCTAAATGGAAAAAACATCACTCCTTCAGACTCCTTATACCATTATAAAGTATACTTAACTACTTTACTAAATTACGGTACAGATTCCAGTCAAACACATCTGGAAGCATCTGGTTGGGAGTTGGATAAACCAAATATAAATGATTTCAAAAATTCTGGTTCTAAATCAAGACAAAAATCATACAACAATTCTGCAATAATTACATGTAGATTTCTTCAATACTTCTAAATTACTTTTATTTAAATAATGTTGACATTCGAATTTCTTTAGCATTAGAGAAACAAGATTTTTTTATTTTCTTTAACGATAACGATGAAAGCTATTTAAAAATTCTCGAAGATACATTATACATGAAACATTTAACAATTAATCCTAGCATATTGATTGCACATAATACTGTATTGGAAAAGGCTAACGCAAAATATTTTTACACTAGAAGTGAAATCAAAACATTTACAATTCCAGCTAACACTTCCAACATATCATTAGACAATATATTTATAGGACAAATATCAAAAGCTCTTGCATTTTGTATGGTAAACAATGAAAATTTTAATGGTAAAAGATCAAAAAACCCATACCATTTCGATAATAAAAATCTTACTCAATTTCAATTATATGTGAATGGAGTGCCTACACCAAACTCTGCAATTGAAACAAATTTTACATCGAATAATTTTTGCACTTATCTTGCATATTTAACATTATTTAGCGGAACAGGTATACATCATTCTGATAGAGGACATCAAATTTAAAAAGAACTGTTTTCAAAAGGTTATACAATACTAGCATTTGATTTATCACCAGATGGTTCTGGAACTGATACATGTCAGAGTTTATTAAACCACGGAGTAGTAAAGATTGAAGCCAGACTCAGTGCGCCATTAACTTCAACACTAACATGCATTGTGTTTGCAGAATTCGATGCCAATATCCAAATTGATAAAAATCGCAACGTCCACTTAAACATATAAAAAAAAGTTCAGTGTACCACTTCTATTCATTTAAAAATGGCCTGTGCTCTGGTAGATTTATCGTTCTGTATGGACGACAACAATACAATATTTGTAAAAAATCTTGCTGTAGCAGGAATAAAAGAAAAATGTAAAACTATTGTAAAAGAATTGAAGTATAAATTTGCCACCACAGATTTAAAAATAACAGATATTGAAAATTATTCGTTTGGACATATTGATAACGAAAAAACAACTAAAAATTTAATAAATTTTCTTGAAAATTTCGATATAGTCTTAAGAAATAGAAAACTTAAAGCTGCATTTTTAACAACTTTAATAAGGGGAAATACCCGTTTAATCGATATTTTTCGTTTGCAAGATAATGAATACACTTCAGATTTCAAAGGTGCTGAAATGTAATAAGTTAACACGTAAAATTTTTAGAGCTGTTTATGCTCTTGACCAAAACAAGTTTCAAAACCTAGTATTTTGGTGGTAAATACTGATACTTCTAATGAAAAGGGAACACATTGGCTAGCAATATTTGTTCTATTTCAAGGGTGTGCAGAGTATTTTGATTCATTTGGAAATCCCCCGTTTCACAATGAGATTATAAAATTTCTACAAAATCAATCAACATGTTTTGTTTTCAACAATAAGCGTTTAAAAAGTAATTTAACATCTGTTTGCGGACATTATTGTTGTGTATATCTATGGATGCGAAGTTCCCGTAACAGCATGAAATATTTAAGATTATTTTGAAATATAAAGATTATTTTGAAAAATTTTTAAAAATGTGCAGAAAAACTATAAATACAAAATTCTAAAATAGAATTCATCAGCTAAAACAAAAAAAAAAACAATGGAGCAACCAACAAAATCAGAAGTATTTGAAACACAAAAAGGCGAGCCAGCGCAGAACCTTTTATTAAGCTATATTTATTTTTTGGATAAAAAACAAACCATAAAAATTCAAATTGGATTTAATATTGAAAATTTTGCTGCATCAATAATTTTCCAATGACAAAACAAAGTCATAAGCGAAATGAATTATTTGGAGTGGTATACATTTTATCACGATTTTAAAAACAGTCAAGCAAAATTAAATTCTAAAGGATTTTCGCTAACATTTAATCATGCGGAGCGCCCTAAAAAACTTACATTGCAGCTAGATGAGTACACCCGTTTTTGTCTTATGCTAGATTTTATACAAGCAGTGATGTCATATACCAATTTAGCTAAACTAAATATAGGAGAATATGTATTCAAATATTTTGAAAGATGTATTGAAAAGAACAAACTACGATTGGAACAAGAAGATTTCTACATTCCAATGAATTTACACATAGCTCCGTGTAACTATTCCAGACTATTTTATGAAATTCCTTTGTTTTTGTCAGAAAAAATATCTTGGTCAACAATAAATAAAACAAATATTTTTTAAACCCAATTATTTTCTTTTATTAAATACATATATAAATTCTTATAATTTTTTACAGCACATTTTTGTAAATTTTCCGTATTATGATGGTGAGGGCAAATGGTGGTGAAATTCCTTAGTTTCTGTAGAGATGGAATGTCCTTATCTAAATTGATAACTTCTACTGAAGTCGAAACAAATTTATCTAAAAATTGCTTTTTCTGGTACCCCTTTACGTAAACGACATCGAATGGATTTAAATGTTCCTTTAAGATATTTTTAAGTTCTAAATATTCTATAAATCCATCATACCAGTCAAGACCATTTACTTGCGTTTTATTGAATTTATTTTGCTGTTTAACATCACTATTTAACTCCCCGAACGAATAAGGTGGTTTAAACATAAACAGCATCGGTATCAGAGACCCATCAGCTATCAAAGAAAATTCTTTTAAAAAATATTGCTTATTATTTCCTACAATAAATTGTAAGTCTGCTACTGCCTGGCTGCTCATTTTGTCTACTAAATTAAAATAACTTGAAAACCTTTAATTTATATACCTAATACGTTTTCAAAAAAAGGGGCCCCCTGGACGTTTGGCCCTCGCCCCTAGCGAAAGACAGACCGATACCGGACCCTCAAGGACCGATGCCGGACCCTCAAGGACCGATGCTGGACCCTCAAGGACCGATGCTGGACCCTCAAGGACCGATGCCGGACCTTCAAAGACCGATGCCAGACCCTCAAGGACCGATACCGGACCCTCAAGGACCGATGCCGGACCCTCAAGAACCGTTGCCGGATCTTGGGACTGTACTTCGGGCCTCTGAGGACCGGACCTTCAAGGAATGAAATCGAACCTTGGGGACTACATTTCGAAGCTCCGGGGACCCCATCCAGAATCTAGAGAGGGGGGTCACCAGAATAAGACGCCACTTTAAAGAGGACGGGACCTCAGGGATCGATGTTGGACTTTCGGTGATCAGAAATCGGCTCTCCAGAAACAAGGGTTGATTTAAATGGATAAGCCTGAAATGGATTAGCCAAATTCTTGCTGACTAATATTTTAACTCCTCTACATAGTGATTTTTTTATATTGGTGGCTCCATAGTAATTTAGTTCTCAGACATAGTTTAGAAAATATACAGTAATTAATTATTAATGGGAATGCAAAAATATAATTTGCATATTTTAAAAAGTGTTATGTATGATGCAAAATATTTGTATGTTGCATAGAAAAAAGTATAAATTGATTTGAGTTTTTTAAATTAATTTTAATTAAAATGGAAGTACCGGAGCCATTCGAAGAAATAATTGAAAAATGCGATATTTTCCAATTAAAAGGAAAAATAACATTAAATTATGAAATCAAATTGAATGACCTTGCTAGAGGAGGAGCAGCTGAGAAATTGTTATGTGCAGAAAAGATGCCAAAAAAGAGCACGACTTGGATGTACTAATCGGACCTGTTTGCAAGGAGAAGATGCTGGCAGAGACCACCCTAAAATTAAAGTAATAAAAAACGTAACCTGAAAAATATAAATAAAAAAGATGACCTGAAAAAAATTAAAAATTTTGTAAATTTAATATAAAATCTGAAAAGTTGAAAAATTTTAATAAAAAAGAAAATATTTAATTTGTGAATTTTTGTTTATTTTAACTTTTTTTTTTTTATTTATACAATTTTTCTTGCGAATCTATACTCGTATTTGGAATTAACTCAATAAATCTGATAAGTTAAAAAATTTTAATAAAAAAGAAAATATTTAATTTCTTTTTTTTTATTTATACAATTTTTCTTGCAAGTCTATACTTGTATTTGGAATTAACTCAAACAGAGCCATATTCCACCTATCAATACCCCGTCCCAAAAATTTTAAATAGAAGCCCTTGCTGTTAAGTTGATTTAATTCTTCCTCCGACACAACTTGTTTGGAGAACCGCTCCGGCATAAAAAAAGTAATGCTTTTTGTTGAATCTTCCATTGGGCATGTTACCTTACATAGAACCACCTGCTGACCCCTTTTAGTTTTTAGAAATTTCCATTTTTTTACCTCGTACATCACGTTCTTCACCAGTGCATCTATCGTTTCGTAACTCTCTTGATCCCCTTTTTCAATTGCTATGAGATTGTCTATAAATTCCTAAATAAAAATAAAATATAAAATAAATAATTAAAAATATAGCAAAAAATTTTAAAAAAAAAAAAGATTATTAAATTTTTTTAAATTTAAAAATTACTTACCATTATTTTCTTTTGATACTGCTACTAGTATTGTTATTTAAATTAAGTTTGCGTAGAACTCAATTGATGGAAATAAAAGTTTTGTCTTTTCTTTTATACTTTTTCTACCATAGTTTAAATTACATTAATAAATACAATCAATTATTTTAACAAGGAACTAAACATATGAGAATTTGGAACACTCCTAAATTCCTTTGTTAGAATAATAAATCTTTTTTAACAGTTCAAAAGCTCTTTTCAATAATAAATACCATTAATTATTTAACAAGGAACTAAACATATGAGGAAATTTAAAACACTCCTAAATTCCTTTCTTAAATCATAATTTTTTCTAATAATTTATAAATTCATATTGTTGTAATCTTATAAACACACCTATAGAACATGACTTTGACATGATGGAATTTAATTCCAATCTTATTAAATTTCCTTATTCTATAGAACTCTTTTTTTATCAGCTTAAAAGTTCTTGTCAATAATAAATACTACTAATCGCTCTTTTAGAGGAGAAAATTGTTTTAGAAACCACTCTAATACTATTTCTTCACAAGTTTATAAATGCTTAAAATGCTTTAAATTATATTCAATTGGTTCTTTACACACATGCGATTCTATTTTTTGCAAACATTGTTACAAACTTGCAAAAAGAAATCATTTTTGTTTCATTAATGTTGATGCAAGAACGCCAAATGTCCAGAATTTTGTTTTTGTATTTTTTAATTTAGAAACAATGCAGGAAACAATACTGTACCAAAAGCAAAGCCACGACGTTAAATTACATGAACCAAACCTATGAGTTATATCATCAAGATGCCATTGTGTCATAGATGAGTCTAAGTTGTACTTTTGCTTACAATGTGGTTATAGGACAACAATTTTAAAAACAAATGTAATTTCAAGTTTTCAAGTTTTTTTGATTATATTTTAAAATTGGCAAAAAAATTCAAGAAAGTTACGGTTTTGGCTCATAACGGACAAAGGTTTGACCATCAATTCATTTTAAATGAATTATTGAATAAAAGTAATTTAGAACCAAAATTAATTATGAGAGGAACAAAAATGAACAAAAATCAACAATGAACTAAACATATGAGGAAATTTAAACGCTCCTAACTTGTTTTGTTAGAACATGACATTTGGCAAACAAGGAACTAAACATATGAGGAAATTTAAACGCTCCTAAATTGTTTTGTTGGAACATGACTTTTGGCACGACGGAATTTAATTCCAATCAAATTCCTTTGTTAGAATAATAAATCTTTTTTTAAACAACTCAAAGGCTCTTTTCAATAATAAATACCATTAACTATTTAACAAGGAACTAAACATATGAGGAAATTTAAACACTCCTAAATTCCTGTATTAGAAGATGAAATCTTTTTTATCAACTCAAAAGCCATTTCAATAATAAATACCATTAATTATTTAACAAGGAACTAAACATATGAGCAAATTTAAACCCTCCTAAATTCCTTTGTTAAATCATAATTTTTTCTAATAATTTCTAAATTTCATATTGTTGCAATCTTATAAACACACCTATAGAACATGACTTTTCGCATGATGGAATTTAATTTCAATCTTATAAGTTTCCTTATTCTATAGAACTATTAGAATTTCTCGTGCTTAATCCTTGATTCAATTAAAAAAGTCTTCGTTCTTTGTTTTAATATATAAAAATGCTGTGAACTTGAAGTAAAAAATTTAAACAGTAAAACACTTTTGAACGGAAAACAATACGTGCGTGATAAAACTTATTAAAATGTCGCAAAAACTTCTTTTAAAAAAATTCTTCGAGGAAGGTCCGAAATTCGAAATAATTAACGAGAGAAACCAGTTTTCTAATCGGTTTAGAGTAACGTCGCGTAAAATAACCTTTAAAATAAAATCGGCACCAAGTAACGAAGATTTTTTGTCGTGGTTTAAAGATGCAATAAACGAAATTGTAGAATATTCACTTCGGAATGTTAACGCAGATGATCTAGTTGGAATAACGTTTTTTGGACAAAAGCTTTTGCCGACAAAGACGTCAATTACAAAAAAATAAGAGACAACAATCAAAAATTGCAAATGATCTTAGCGAATGAGCTAGTGCAGAAAACCCAAGAAGATATAACAAAGAGTGCGAGAATTTCAGAATTAAAAAAAATACAGGATTATTTTGGGGATCAGTACAATATTGTAGTGTACAGTTATACAGTTGTGAAAAATGCAATTTGAGTTACAACAATAAAAATTCTCTTAAATGTGGTGGTAAATGTCGTTGTTATCAACAATCTTCCCTGTGTGATGAAATACCTGTAGATGTATAGTGTAACAAATGTAAGCGCTCTTTTAGAGGAGAAAATTGTTTTAGAAACCACTCTAATACTATTTCTTCACAAGTTCATAAATATAGTTGGGCACGAGAAATGCGCCAAACTTAATTTAGAAACAATTGAAGGCTTAAATAAATGTGAAATTCTTCCACCTTGTTCTTTATTTCATCCAGTTCTTCCAATAAAACAAAATAATAAATTGATGTTCACACTATGTTTTACCTGTAGCTCAGAAAGCAATCAAAATGAGTGCACACATTCGGAAGAAGAAAAAACATTATTAGGAACTTGGTTTATAGATGAGGTAATAAAAGCTGTCCAGAAAGGCTATAAAATAATTGAAATACATGAAATATGGAGTTATAAAATACAGCAAAATGATAAAATTTTAAACAAACCGGGATTATTTACTGAAATGATGGACAAATTTTTGAAAATAAAGCAAGAGGCTTCCGGCTGGTCTAAAGATTGTGTTGACGAACAATCAAAACAAAAATATGTGCAAGAGTTTTTTGAACAAGAAAATATTCACTTAAATGCTGAAAATATCGTGAAAAATTCAGGTTTGCGATCTTTTGCTAAAATTACACTAAATTCATTTTGGGGGAAATTTGGTCAGAAAGAAAACCAAACAAAAACAATAATAATTAGAAATCCAACAGAATTTTATTCTTTGATAACAGATCCTAGTAAAGATGTTGTGCACATAATGATAATCAACTCTGAAACAATTTTGGTAAATTGGAAATATAAAAATGAAGAAGGAGAATTTCTGAACACAGTCAACGTTGCCATAGCCTGTTATACAACAGCACAAGCTCGACTAAAATTATACAGCTTTCTTGAAAAATTAGAGGAACGCGTTTTATATTACGATACCAACTCAGTAATATATGTTTCAAAAGAAGGTGAATACGAGCATCCTACTGGCAACTTTATAGGAGATATGACAGATGAGTTTGAGTCTTTTGGAGTAGGAAGCTATATTACGGAATTTGTTAGTGGAGGACCTAAAAATTACAGTTATAAGATATTTTCCACTAATACTTAAAATGAAACGACTGTTTGTAAAGTAAAAGGTATAAAATTAAATTACGATTCTTCAAAAATAATTAATTTTGAAAAAATTAAGGAAATGATTTTAATAAACAACAAGGATGGTATCTGTATATTATCAAAAAATTTTAGGAGAACAGATGAACACCAAGTTCTGACTGTACCGGAATTTAAAACATATAAAATAAAAGCTGAAAAAAGAAAATTTAATGACTATTGTTCCTCTGTACCCCTTGGATTTCTAAAGAAAAAAAAATTAAGCGAATGTAAAAAAACACCTGTAAACACCTGTTCTCTTAAATGTGGTGGTAAATGTCGTTGTTATCAACAATCTTCCCTGTGTGATGAAATACCTGTAGATGTATAGTGTAACAAATGTAAGCGCTCTTTTAGAGGAGAAAATTGTTTTAGAAACCACTCTAATACTATTTCTTCACAAGTTCATAAATGCTTAAAATGCTTTAAATTATATTCAATTGGTCCTTACACACATGCGATTCTATTTTTTGCAAACATTGTTACAAACTTGCAAAAAGAAATCATTTTTGTTTCATTAATGTTGATGCAAGAACGCCAAATGTCCAGAATTTTGTTTTTGTATTTTTTAATTTAGAAACAATGCAGGAAACAATACTGTACCAAAAGCAAAGCCACGACGTTAAATTACATGAACCAAACCTATGAGTTATATCATCAAGATGCCATTGTGTCATAGATGAGTCTAAGTTGTACTTTTGCTTACAATGTGGTTATAGGACAACAATTTTAAAAATAAATGTAATTTCAAGTTTTCAAGTTTTTTTGATTATATTTTAAAATTGGCAAAAAAAATCAAGAAAGTTACGGTTTTGGCTCATAACGGACAAAGGTTTGACCATCAATTCATTTTAAATGAATTATTGAATAAAAGTAATTTAGAACCAAAATTAATTATGAGAGGAACAAAAATCATTTAAATGAAAATAAATAACATCAAGTTTTTAGATTCTTTAAATTATTTGCCAATGGCTCTAGCTCAACTGCCAAAAGCCTTTGAATTACCGGTTAACGTTAAAAAAGGTCACTTTCCACATTTATTTAATACTAGAGAAAATGCTAATTACATTGGGTTTTTACCTGCACTACACTATTATAGTTCAGATTCAATGAAAGAAGTAGAACGTAAAGAATTTTTGGATTGGTATGAGCAAAACAAGCAAATTGAATTTGATATGCAGCATGAAATAGTTTTCTATTGTAAAAATGATGTATATATCTTATCTTATCTTATATATCTTAATATGTATATAGCTTGTATTAAATTTAGAAATCTTATGTTAAAAGCAAACAACGTGTGCCCTTTTACTGAGGCCACTACTATAGCATCAGCCTGCAATTTAGTGTTTCGTAGAAACTTTTTAAAACCAGACACAATTGGGCTAATACCGAAAGGTGGTTACAGACTTACAGATATTCAGTCAAAAATTACTCTCCAATGGCTGATTTGGGAAGAAGATCAGAGAAGTATCAATATTTGTCACGCAGGTAAACAAAAAGAAGCAATTATATATGGTTTAAAAGTAGATGTAATTTGTTTCGAAACAAAACAAATACTTGAGTTTCATGGATGTTACTATCATGGACACACTAAATGTTTTCGATATAGACGTAACGAACAACTTGGCGCTTCCGAATTTGATACATTGGATGCTAGATTTGAATCTACTATTGCAAAAACAGAGCGATGAAAATCTTTTGGATATGAAGTTATTGAAATGTGGGAATGCAATTTTAGACAACAAATAGATGGAAATGAAGAAATGTCATATTTATCAACTCATCCGATATTAAAAAATATTCCTTTAAATGCTCGAGATGCTTTTTACGGTGGACGAACGGGAAACACAGCTTTAAATTATAAAGCTAAAGAAGGAGAAAAAATAAAATATATCGATATTTGTTTTTTATACCCTTTTGTGTGCAAGTATGGAAAATTTCCAATAGGACATCCAGAAGCTATAGTTGGGCACGAGAAATGCGCCAAACTTAATTTAGAAACAATTGAAGGCTTAAATAAATGTGAAATTCTTCCACCTTGTTCTTTATTTCATCCAGTTCTTCCAATAAAACAAAATAATAAATTGATGTTCACACTATGTTTTACCTGTAGCTCAGAAAGCAATCAAAATGAGTGCACACATTCGGAAGAAGAAAAAACATTATTAGGAACTTGGTTTATAGATGAGGTAATAAAAGCTGTCCAGAAAGGCTATAAAATAATTGAAATACATGAAATATGGAGTTATAAAATACAGCAAAATGATAAAATTTTAAACAAACCGGGATTATTTACTGAAATGATGGACAAATTTTTGAAAATAAAGCAAGAAGCTTCCGGCTGGTCTAAAGATTGTGTTGACGAACAATCAAAACAAAAATATGTGCAAGAGTTTTTTGAACAAGAAAATATTCACTTAAATGCTGAAAATATCGTGAAAAATTCAGGTTTGCGATCTTTTGCTAAAATTACACTAAATTCATTTTGGGGGAAATTTGGTCAGAAAGAAAACCAAACAAAAACAATAATAATTAGAAATCCAACAGAATTTTATTCTTTGATAACAGATCCTAGTAAAGATGTTGTGCACATAATGATAATCAACTCTGAAACAATTTTGGTAAATTGGAAATATAAAAATGAAGAAGGAGAATTTCTGAACACAGTCAACGTTGCCATAGCCTGTTATACAACAGCACAAGCTCGACTAAAATTATACAGCTTTCTTGAAAAATTAGAGGAACGCGTTTTATATTACGATACCAACTCAGTAATATATGTTTCAAAAGAAGGTGAATACGAGCATCCTACTGGCAACTTTATAGGAGATATGACAGATGAGTTTGAGTCTTTTGGAGTAGGAAGCTATATTACGGAATTTGTTAGTGGAGGACCTAAAAATTACAGTTATAAGATATTTTCCACTAATACTTAAAATGAAACGACTGTTTGTAAAGTAAAAGGTATAAAATTAAATTACGATTCTTCAAAAATAATTACTTTTGAAAAAATTAAGGAAATGATTTTAATAAACAACAAGGATGGTATCTGTATAGATGAACACCAAGTTCTGACAGTACCGGAATTTAAAACATATAAAATAAAAGCTGAAAAAAGAAAATTTAATGACTATTGTTCCTCTGTACCCCTTGGATTTCTAAAGAAAAAAAAATTAAGCGAATGTAAAAAAACACCTGTAAACCTATAAAAACTTTGTAAATTGTGTTTATGTTTATTTTTTGATAAAACTCACAATTCTTGGTAAATAAAAACTATATTATATGAAAGTTAATTTATCTTTTTTTTTTATTTTTACAATTATTTATTACATTTTGAAATATGCTTCTAATTTGCATAATACAAAGTAATTTGTAAGAACATAAAAAATATGTGGTTCTAGATTAAAAATATTTTTTCAAAATATTTTCCAATTAAACATAACAATTAAACACTAAATACAACTTTTTTTTTATTTACATTCATTTTTTACTTTAAATTACTTTAAAACTAAGATACAATAACAAAGTCAATATCTGCATTTTGTTTATCTCATAAATAACAACTGCATTTTGCGTTAATATTATGTTACAATAACCGGTTGGCCGTGAAATATTTTTATTAAAAAATAAAATAAAATTTTATTATTTAGCCGTAATCTATATTAATATACTATAACAACAACATCATTACACTTTCTTATTCTACACTAACCAGTTGACCTTCAAAATTACTAAAAAAAAAATACTATCACAACAAGGTTATTGCACTTACTTGTTCTACGTTTACCTTGTTTATCTTGTCTATTATTTACAAACACACCCTAAAAGCTTTTTAAAAAAAAAAAATAAAAAAATAAAACAATATAATTCTTGCATATTATTTACATAGTCTATGTTATTCTAGTACAACACCTGTTTTTAGATCAATATAAAACATAAAACAGATCATTGCACGTACTTGTTAAACTTCTATATTAATTACAAAAGCATTTCCGGAAAAATATAAAATACATTATCTAGTTAACCTTCTATACCATTTATAAAAACTTTTCCGGAAACTCATTATGCAAGCGGTAATCACGACATCTAATTTGCATAAATATTTATACAAACAACATTCCTTTAAAATTCAAACACCTGTGCCGTGAACTAATTTGCATAAACTATTGCTATCTCTTTCTGGCACAAATTTCCCACGGCTAAGTGCCCCATATACTACTTCTGAATTAGGAGATTTCTAAGTAAATATAACAGTAAGTAGATGCAACCGACTCATTAATATCCTACACCTGTTTAATTCGAATTAAATTTAATCCATAAAATTTTTTTCAGCTGCTTGAACTTCTTCCCATTTCTGTCTTATTCAACTCGAATTTCAGGAACGTAAAAGAGGCATCCTCTTGGGATATGCTTGACACCCTTGTAAAAAATTGCAAGTTTCTATCTTTATTAATTTCGAAAATATGCTTATTAGTCCTTGGGAGGCGTGTGTCAGATAACCGAATTGCCACTCCAATTCATCAAATCCATATCAGGGACATAAAACAAGCATGCTAGAACACCATTGTACTAAATTTAAAGGTTCTACTTTTGTTGGTTTTGGAGATATCCTTCTTTGCTCTTGTGCTCGTCCGGAAGTTTCCAAAATACGAACCTATGGTTCAAATTCTTTTAAATGTTAGTTTCCAATTTTACAGAAAAGGAAACATAACAGAACACCCTCGTACAAAAAATAAAGGTTCTATCTTTGTTGGTTATGGAGATATACTCGTTTGCTCGGGGGCTCGTTCGGAAGTTTCCAAGTTCGGAGCCCATTAACCAAATCCTCTCAAATTTTAGAGACTTAAATAAAACATGAAAGAACACAACTCTGCCAAATTTAAAGGTTATATCTTCGTTGGTTTTGGAGATAATCTCATTTGCTCTGGGACTCGTTCGGAAGCTTCCAAAATCCAAACCTATGGACCGAATCGTCTTAAATTTCAGAGACATAAATCAAACGGGAAGGAACACCATTATAAAAAATTTAGAGGTTCTATCTTTGTTGGTTTTGGAGATAATCTCGTTTGCTCTGGAGCTCGCTCTTGAGCTTCCAAAATTCGAACCCATGGACCAAATCCTACCAAATTTCAGAGACTAAAATCAAACGTGAAAGAACACCACTCTGCCAAATTTAAAGGTTCTATCTTTGTTGTTTGAGAAGACATACTCGTTTGCTCTGGAGCTCGTTCGGAAGCTTCCAGGATCCGAACCCATGAACTAAATCCTCTCCAATTTTAGAGACTTAAATCAAACATGAAAGAACACAATTCTGCCAAACTTAAAGGTTATGTCTTTGTTGGTTTTGGAGATAATCTCTTTTGCTCTGGGACTCGTTCGTAGGCTTCCAAAATCCAAACCCATGCACCGAATCGTCTTAAATTTCAGAGACATAAATCAAACGGGAAGGAACATCATTGTAAAAAATTTAGAGGTTCTATCTTTGTTGGTTTTGGAGATAATCTCTTTTGCTCTGGGACTCGTTCGTAGGCTTCCAAAATCCAAACCCATGCACCGAATCGTCTTAAATTTCAGAGACATAAATCAAACGGGAAGGAACATCATTGTAAAAAATTTAGAGGTTCTATCTTTGTTGGTTTTGGAGATAATCTCGTTTGCTCTGGGGCTCATTCGGAAGCTTCCCAAATCCGAACCCATGGACAAAATCCTCTGTAATTTCAGAGACTTAAATCAAACGTGAAAGAACACCACTCTGCCAAATTTAAAGGTTCTATCTTTGTTGTTTGAGAAGATATACTTGTTTGCTCTGGAGCTCGTTCGGAAGCTTCCAGGATCCGAACCCATGAACTAAATCCTCTCAAATTTTAGAGACTTAAATCAAACATGAAAAAACACAATTCTGCCAAACTTAAAGGTTATATCTTTGTTGGTTGGAGATAATCTCTTTTGCTCTGGGACTCGTTCGTAGGCTTCCAAAATCCAAACCCATGCACCAAATCGTCTTAAATTTCAGAGACATAAATCAAACGGGAAGGAACATCTTTATAAAAAATTTAAAGGTTCTATCTTTGTTGGTTTTAGAGATAATCCCGTTTGCTCTGGGACTCGATCGGTAGCTTGCAAAATCCGAACCCATTGACCAAATCCTCTTAGATTTCAGAGACATAAATCAAACGGGAATCAAAATCATTGCAAAAAATTTAAAGGTTCTATCTTTGTTGGTTTTTGAGATAATCTCGTATGCTCTGGGGCTCGTTCGGGAATTTCCAAAATTCGAACCTATGGACCAAATCCTATAAAATTTCATAGACTAAAATCAAACGTGAAAGAACACCACTCTGCCAAATTTAAAGGTTCTATCTTTGTTGTTTGAGAAGATATACTCGTTTGTTCTGGGGCTCGTTCGGAAGCTTCCAGGATCCGAACCCATGAACTAAATCCTCTCAAATTTCAGAGACTTAAATCAAACATGAAAGAACACAATTCTGCCAAATTTAAAGGTTATATCTTTGTTGGTTTTGGAGATAATCTCATTTGCTCTTGGACTCGTTCGGAAGTTTCCAAAATCCAAACCCATGGACCGAATCGTCTTAAATTTTAGAGACATAAATCAAACGGGAAGGAACATCATTGTAAAAACTTTAAAGGTTCTATCTTTGTTGGTTTTGGATATAATCTCGTTTGCTCTGGGACTCGATCGGAAGCTTGCAAAATCCGAACCCATTGAACAAATCCTCTTAGATTTCAGAGACATAAATCAAACGGGAATCAAAATCATTGCAAAATATTTAAAGGTTCTATCTTTGTTGGTTTTTGAGATAATCTCGTATGCTCTGGGGCTCGTTCGGGAATTTCCAAAATTCGAACCTATGGACGAAATCCTATCAAATTTCATAGACTAAAATCAAACGTGAAAGAACACCACTCTGCCAAATTTAAAGGTTATATCTTTGTTGGTTGAGAAGGTATAATCGTTTGCTCTGGGGCTCGTTCGGAAGCTTCCAGGATCCGAACCCATGAATTAAATGCTCTCAAATTTCAGAGACTTAAGTCAAACATGAAAGAACACAATCCTGCCAAATTTAAAGGTTATATCGTTGTTGGTTTTGGAGATAATCTTTTTTGCTCTTGGACTCGTTCGTAGGCTTCCAAAATCCAAACCCATTGACCAAATCCTCTTAAATTTCAGAAATATAAATCAAACGGGAAGGAACATCATTGTAAAAAATTTAAAGATTCTATCTTTGTTGGTTTTGGAGATAATCTCGTTTGCTCTGGGGCTCATTCGGAAGCTTCCCAAATCCGAACCCATGGACAAAATCCTCTCTAATTTCAGAGACTTAAATCAAACCTGAAAGAAAACCACTCTGCCAAATTTAAAGTTTATATCTTTTGTTGGTTTCGGAGATAATTTCATTTGCTCTGGGGCTCGTTCGGAAGCTTCCAAAATTCAAACCCATTTGCCAAATCCTCTTAAATTTCAGAGACATAAATCAAACGGGAAGGAACATCATTGTAAAAAATTTAAAGGTTCTATCTTTGTTTATTTTTGAGATAATCTCGTTTGCTCTGGGGCTCGTACGGGAGCTTCCAAAATTCGAACAGATCGACCAAATCCTATCAAATTTCAGAGACTAAAATCAAACGTGAAAGAACACCACTCTGCCAAATTTAAAGGTTATATCTTTGTTGGTTTTGGAGATAATCTTATTTGCTCCGCGACTCGTTCGGAAGCTTTCAAAATCCAAACCCATTTACCGAATCGTCCTAAATTTCAGAGATATAAATCAAACGGGAAGGAACAGCATTGTAAAAACTTTAAAGGTTCTATCTTTGTTGGTTTTGGAGATAATCTCGTTTGCTCTGGAGCTCGTTCGGGAGCTTCCAAAATTCGAACCTATGGACCAAATCCTATCAAATTTCAGAGACTAAAATCAAACGTGAAAGAACACCACTCTGCCAAATTTAAAGGTTCTATCTTTGTTGTTTTAGAAGATATACTCGTTTGCTCTGGGGCTCGTTCGGAAGCTTCCAGGATCCGAACTCATGAACTAAATCCTCTCAAATTTAAGAGACTTAAATCAAACATGAAAGAATACAATCCTTCCAAACTTAAAGGTTATATCTTCGTTGGTTTTGGAGATAATCTCTTTTGCTCTGGGACTCGTTCGTAGGCTTCAAAAATCCAAACCCATGCTTCGAATCGTCTTAAATTTCAGAGACATAAATCAAACGGGAAGGAACATCATTGTAAAAACTTTAAAGGTTCTATCTTTATTGGTTTTCGACATTATCTCGTTTGCTCTGGGGCTCGTTCGGAAGCTTCCAGATTCCGAACCCATTGACCAAATCCTATCAAATTTCAGAGTCTAAAATCAAACGTGAAAGAACACCACTCTGCCAAATTTAAAAGTTCTATCTTTGTTGGTTGAGAAGGTATACTCGTTTGCTCTGGGGCTCGTTCGGAAGCTTCCAGAATCCGAACCTATGAATTAAATCCTCTCAAATTTCATAGACTTAAGTCAAACATGAAATAACACAATTCTGCCACATTTTAAGGTTATATCGTTGTTGGTTTTGGAAATAATCTCTTTTGCTCTGGGACACGTTCGTAGGCTTCCAAAATCCAAACCCATTGACCAAATCCTCTTAAATTTCAGAGACATAAGTCAAACGGTAAGGAACATCTTTATAAAAAATTTAAAGGTTCTATCTTTGTTGGTTTTAGAGATAATCTCGTTTGCTCTGGGACTCGTTCGGAAGCTTCCAAAATCCTAACCCATTTACCAAATCCTCTTAAATTTCAGAGACATAAATCAAACGGGGATCAACATCATTGTAAAAAATTTAAAGGTTCTATCTTTGTTGGTTTTTGAGATAATCTCGTTTGCTCTGGGACTCGTTCGGGAGCTTCCAAAATTCGAACCTATTGACCAAATCCTATCAAATTTCAGAGACTAAAATCAAACGTGAAAGAACACCACTCTGCCAAATTTAAAGGTTCTATCATTGTTGTTTGAGAAGATATACTCGTTTGCTCTGGGGCTCGTTCGGAAGCTTCCAGGATCCGAACCCATGAACTAAACCCTCTCAAATTTCAGAGACTTAAATCAAACATGAAAGAACACAATTCTGCCAAATTTAAAGGTTATATCTTTGTTGGTTTTGGAAATAATCTCATTTGCTCTGGGACTCGTTCGGAAGCTTCCAAAATCCAAACCCATGGACCGAATCGTCCTAAATTTCAAAGACATAAATCAAACGGGAAGGAACATCATTGTAAAAACTTTAAAGGTTCTATCTTTGTTGGTTTTGGAGATAATCACTTTTGCTCTGGGGCTCGTTCGGAAGCTTCCAGAATCCGAACCCACCTACCAAATCCTATCAAATTTCAAAGACTAAAATCAAACGTGAAAGAACACCACTCTGCCAAATTTAAAGGTTCTATCTTTGTTGGATGAGAAGATATACTCGTTTGCTCTGGGGCTCGTTCGGAAGCTTCCAGGATCCGTACCCATGAATTAAATACTCTCAAATTTCAGAGACTTAAGTCAAACATGAAAGAACACAATTCTGCCAAATTTAAAGGTTATATCTTTGTTGGTTTTTGAGATAATCTCGTTTGCTCTGGGGCTCGTTCGGGAGCTTCCAAAATTCGAACCTATGGACCAAATCCTATCAAATTTCAGAGACTTAAATCAAACGTGAACACCACTCTGCCAAATTTAAAGGTTCTATCTTTGTTGTTTGAGAAGATATACTCGTTTGCTCTGGGGCTCGTTCGGAAGCTTCCAGGATCCGAACTCATGAACTAAATCCTCTCAAATTTAAGAGACTTAAATCAAACATGAAAGAACACAATCCTTCCAAACTTAAAAGTTATATCTTTGTTGGTTTTGGAGATAATCTCTTTTGGTCTGGGACTCCTTCGTAGGCTTCCAAAATCCAAACCCATTCACCGAATCGTCTTAAATTTCAGAGACATAAATCAAACGGGATGGTACATCATTGTAAAAACTTTAAAGGTTCTATCTTTGTTGGTTTTGGAGATAATCTCGTTTGCTCTGGGGCTCATTCGGAAGCTTCCCAAATCCGAACCCATGGACAAAATCCTCTTAAATTTCAGAGACTTAAATCAAATCTGAAAGAAAACCACTCTGCCAAATTTAAAGTTTATATCTTTTGTTGGTTTCGGAGATAATTTCATTTGCTCTGGGGCTCGTTCGGAAGCTTCCAAAATTCAAACCCATTTGCCAAATCCTCTTAAATTTCAGAGACATAAATCAAACGGGAAGAAACATCATTGTAAAAAATTTAAAGGTTCTATCTTTGTTTATTTTTGAGATAATCTCGTTTGCTCTGGGGCTCGTACGGGAGCTTCCAAAATTCGAACCGATCGACCAAATCCTATCAAATTTCAGAGACTAAAATCAAACGTGAAAGAACACCACTCTGCCAAATTTAAAGGTTATATCTTTGTTGGTTTTGGAGATAATCTTATTTGCTCCGCGACTCGTTCGGAAGCTTCCAAAATCCAAACCCATTTACCGAATCGTCCTAAATTTCAGCGACATAAATCAAACGGGAAGGAACAGCATTGTAAAAACTTTAAAGGTTCTATCTTTGTTGGTTTTGGAGATAATCTCGTTTGCTCTGGGGCTCGTTCGGGAGCTTCCAAAATTCGAACCTATGGACCAAATCCTATCAAATTTCAGAGACTAAAATCAAACGTGAAAGAACGCCACTCTGCCAAATTTAAAGGTTCTATCTTTGTTGTTTGAGAAGATATACTCGTTTGCTCTGGGGCTCGTTCGGAAGCTTTCAGGATCCGAACTCATGAACTAAATCCTCTCAAATTTAAGAGACTTAAATCAAACATGAAAGAACACAATCCTTCCAAACTTAAAGGTTATATCTTTGTTGGTTTTGGAGATAATCTCTTTTGCTCTGGGACTCGTTCGGAAGCTTCCAGGTTTCGAACCCATGAACTAAATCCTCTCAAATTTCAGAGACTTAAATCAAACATGAAAGAACACAATTCTGCCAAATTTAAAGGTTATATCTTTGTTGGTTTTGGAGATAATCTTATTTGCTCTGGGACTCGTTCGGAAGCTTCCAAAATCCAAACCCATGGACCGAATCGTCTTAAATTTCAGAGACATAAACCAAACGGGAGGGAGCATCATTGTAAAAACTTTAAAGGTTCTATCTTTGTTGGTTTTGGAGATAATCTCGTTTGCTCTGAGACTCGTTCGGAAGCTTCCAGAATCCGAACCCATGGACCAAATCCTATCAAATTTCAGAGACTAAAATCAAACGTGAAAGAACAGCACTGCCAAATTTGAAGGTTCTATCCTTGTCGGTTGTGAAGGTATACTCGTTTGCTCTGGGGCTCGTTCGGAAGCTTCCAGGTTTCGAACCCATGAACTAAATCCTCTCAAATTTCAGAGACTTAAATCAAACATGAAAGAACACAATTCTGCCAAATTTAAAGGTTATATCTTTGTTGGTTTTGGAGATAATCTTATTTGCTCCGCGACTCGTTCGGAAGCTTCCAAAATCTAAACCCATTTACCGAATCGTCCTAAATTTCAGAGACATAAATCAAACGGGAAGGAACAGCATTGTAAAAACTTTAAAGGTTCTATCTTTGTTGGTTTTGGAGATAATCTATTTTGCTCTGGGGCTCGTTCGGAAGCTTCCAGAATCCGAACCCATGGACCAAATCCTATCAAATTTCAGAGACTAAAATCAAACGTGAAAGAACACCACTGCCAAATTTGGAACATCTTTATAAAAAATTTAAAGGTTCTATCTTTGTTGGTTTTAGAGATAATCCCGTTTACTCTGGGACTCGTTCGGAAGCTTCCAAAATCCGAACCCGTTGACCAAATCCGAAATTTGAATCAAGCATGAAAGAACACCACTCTGTCAAATTTAAAGGTTCTATCTTGGTTGATTTTGGAGATAATCTCGTTTGCTCCACAATCATTTGGTAGCTTCCAGAATCCGGACCCATGGACCGATTTTGTCTAGATTCGAACTTATCCTTCCTTTCGTAATTAGTAACCTACTATACAAATTTCATCAAGATAGCTTTACTAGTTTTTGAGTTATCGTCCGAACGGGCGGACGGACGGACGGACATCGTTAAATCGACTCAGAAGGCGATCCGTATTCAGAATAATATACATGTCCATATCTAACTCGCTTCCTTTTGGTAGTTACAAAGCCATACCAAAGTTAATATACCCTATACTTTAGGTGTAGGGTATAATAACCTAGATAAGAATGTGATTGAATATAAAAATATTGCTGAATCAAATTGCTTCTTCTTGTGTGATGATTCAACTACTAGACCAATATCAGGCACTTGCTTAGATCATATCCTAAAAAACAATCTTTCAAACAAAGTTATTTTTAACCATTTATCCACTAATATTACTGATCACAATATTATATGTAAATGAAAATAAATTTATAAACAGAACAACAACTCAACACAAAGTAAGTAAAACAAATGCCAATCAATTAAAGAATCATCTGTCGAACTGCAATATCGAAACATCTTCTAGTGTTACCGAAGTAATATGCAAAAACTTATTAGAATCCGTGCAAGTAGGATTGAAAACATCCACGATGGAAATATTAAATAAAAAAAAAATAAAATATAGTAAACCATGGATTGACGGAGAGTGTATACACTTAATTAAAACTAAAAATTACTGTCACAGAAAACATATAAAAAATATCAATAACGCGTACATCAAAGAAATGTACCGTTATTGTCTAAACAAACTCACGTCAACAGAAAGATTTAAACACAATAATTGTCACAATTAACAAAAACTTTGGAATTTTGTGAAGGAAATAGCTTCAGATGGGTTAAGCAATATTAGAGATAATGAATTTTTCAACCAAAATGACACATCTGAAGAAAAAATAAATATAATAAACGTACCTATTCAATAATTCTTACTGTAATATAGGAAAGAATATGGCAAAAAATTACAACACTATCTACGTGCCTAAATCTCGAACTGAATGCAGATTTCAGTTAAAAGAAATGAACGAAGAAAAAATTTCTCGCCTCATAGATAGCATATCTACGAGCTACGCGTATAGATGGTATAATAAAGTCGATATTAGAAAACTGTAAAAATGAGTTAATAAACCAATAAACCTGTAAACCAATAATCAAACTGACTAATTCATCAATTTATCAAAATAATTTTCCGAGTTTACTAAAAATTAATAAAATCGTCCGAATTTATAAAAAAGCTGGCAAAAAAAATAACCCAAACAATTTCAGACCGATTTCTATTTCCTCAGTATTCAGCAAAGTAATTGAAACTTATGCTAATAATCAACTTACTCAATATCTGCAAGACAATATGTTAATAAGCAAAATGCAATATGGATTTACGAAAAATTCTAACACTTGCACCGCATTGTTTGATGTCATATCTTATGTCCAGAACACAGTTAGCAAAGGAAGAAATGTAGCACTAGTATTTTTTGAGCTAAGTAAGGCGTTTGACTCAATTGATAGGAAAATCATGCTAAGAATACTATTCGAATGCGGTGTGTTAACTGATTCTTTTAGCTGTATGGGGTTACGAGGTCGCAGCTCCTCAAAATTGCAAAAAATGTATGCTGTATATATTTCAGGCTTTGTGTTATAGTTTTGTAATCTAGAAGACCAGAAATGTTCTTACCTCTATAAAACATTTTCAAAATTATACAATATTTTGTAATATACTATTTAAATTTACCGTTATGTGAAACCCAAATTTCGCATGATAATTTTTTTTTCATAAGTCCTGTAGGCTTTTAGATAGGAACTTGAGATTTTGAGACAAAAAAGAACTTCTAGAACTAGTATCAGTTTCCTCAGAAAATAAATATAATAATAAATAAAATAATGCCTTCTTTTATTTTGTAATTTAATTAATCAGTCAGTAAATCAAAGATTTTGCTTTCAACATTTAATTTAATAAGTTATTTTCCAATTTTCTTATGTTCTAATTTTGGTTTAAACAACACATATGTATTTTAGTTAGTTTGTTTTTGCTTCTGTTTATGGAATTTTGTTTATTGTTTTTAGAACATGAACAATTTTTTGTGCACCAATTGGAAAAATTGATAAAATTTAAAAAGTTTAATAAAATTTCTATATTAATTTTTTCTTTTTTATTAATGATCAGGATTATTAATTTGGATTATTTTAATTTGATAAATATATATATATTTTTTTTTATTGTTTTTTATTGTTTATTGAAGAAATTTTTTTTTTTATAAGAGAAATTTGTAAAGAAAATCACGTCTGTTTGAAACGTGATGGTGACAATCGAATGTTCCATACTATTTAAAATGAAAATTGTGTCATAATTTCCATTATTAAACTCCAATCCTTCTAGCACATGTTTGGATCTTATATTTGTCTTTCTAAACAAATATTTATTTCTTACTAAATTTACGATATTAGTATAACTGATTACAGTATGTGTAGTGTTATCCTAGAGAAATTTTGGAATATCAATCAATTTAATAAAGTAATAAATTTAGTAAAGTAAGTGGGATTGATTTTACAAAACTAAATTAGTTTTTAAGATAATGTATTTAATTTAAAGATTGAAACCTTGGATTAGTAAAACAAAAATAGAATGAGAACTAAATATTTAAAATTCCCTAATAATTTAAGATTAAAAATTGTTATAGAGTTATAGATCTTACTAAAAAATTAAAAAACGGGACTTATGTTTGTCGAACTAACTGTCACAAAAAAGAGTTTAGCAAATTTAAAGAAAATATTACAAAAGAGTGGGGAGTTGTTAATAACATAATAAATAAAGGTAATCCTACAAAATCCCAAAACCACCAAATCCAAGCATTTTTTATTTTCAGAAATTCATAAGATCTAATAAGCATATAATCCAAGCATAGTATAAGCCAAATACCACATAACCCAAACACCCGTATTCCAAACACCATATAACCCAAACATAACAACGTCTTAATATCTGTGGTTAAAAGCGATAATCGCTTAAGTCGAGATAAGAACAAAATGAGTTATTATCACCACTATAATTATTTGGGTGAACTTTACTTTCTGAGAAAACCCGTTTACGCATAGCTTTCTACACTTGAAAAATAAGACATAATTTATTAGCTTAAGTCGTTTAAACCGTGCTATATATATTTTATAATTGCTTAACCCAGTTAATATATGTTAAAAACAAAAGGTTATGCATCTTAAAATCGCTTAAGTTGAAGTAAGCTATTTAAAAAAAAAAATTATTTTCTAATCCCTAAATTATTCATATTGAAACATAATAGATTATTTGAGTTAAGTTATTATATAATTTTTTATTAATCTTCTAAACATCACTCAAGTCGACTAAAGCGTTTACATTAAGTCAACTGAAGCGTTCGTTATTCTTCCTAATCGAGTTAAGTTACTATGTAAAATTTGTAACGGGATTCTAACAGAAAGCAAAGTGTAATTATGATGTTTTATGCAGTGCATAATTCAGTTGTTATTTGGAGATAAGATTATCGTTTGATATTCTACAGTGTAATTATCGAAATTTATATTATTTTTATTAACTACAATAAATTAATAACATACTTAAAATAATTATTATTATTCTAAGATAGTGTTAAAAGTTTTAAAAATAAAATAAATATTTTTAAGTGCTTATCACTAAAAAAAAATGTCATTATCATTGTCACGTACAAGAAAAATAGTTGAATTAGCTCGGCAAAACCTTGAGCTTCGACAGAACAGTAGTAAGTTGGATATTTTTTTAAACAAAATTAAAATTACTACGAAATCATAATAATATTATTATAAAAAAAATTTAATGTAGTCAAAAAAATAATATCACAATAATAATATAAAATTTATTTTTAAAAGCACAAAATAAAAACTAACTACAATTCTATACATCTAGGTAAAAACTTAGTTAATGCTAATGAGCCGCAGACTTCTACATGTGCTATTAAAATTAATTTTTGTGAAAATAAACTGGAAATGAATAACGATACACAACAAAATTTGATAACGCATCGTGACTCAAATCCAGATTTTTGCAGTGATGACTCTATAGCAAATCGAGATTTTTGCAGTGATGACTCTATAGCAGATCCAGATTTTATTTTACCAGAAACGTCATTTGATGAAAATTTATTAGGTAAACAGATTGAAGACAATTTGTTAAATTCTTCCTTCATACAATCAGAAGATGCTTCTAAAAAGCAACATAGCGAAAATAAAGATTCCCAAAGGTCTAGAAAAATAAAAAGAAATACTGGTCAACCTTACAAATATGAAAAAGGTGAAATACCGGCCAGAAAATTTACACCTTTATCAAATAATTGTAGGAGAAAATGTAAAGAAAAAATATCTTTCTCGGTTCAAAAGAAACTTTTTGAAAATTACTGGCAACTAGGTACATACAATCAACGAATTTTGTTTATTGCATCGTTAATGGCAATTGAAGAAACAAAAATTTAAAAATCAAGATAAACCAAGAAACCGGCAGCATCACATTCGATATTATTTAGAAACTGGTGATACTAACAGAATTGAAGTTTGTCAACGTTGTTTTAAGCAATGCTTTGCGGAAAGCGAAAGTTTTTTAAAAACCGTGGCAAATAAAAAGTTATCACATCTGAATATCCAAAAAAAAGATTTTAGAGGTGGCACTGGAATGAGAAAAATTGACGAAAGCACAATCGAAATAGTAAAATCTCATATAAACATGTTCCCTTCATATGAAAGCCACTATTCTAGAAGGAACACAAATTTGAAGTATTTTCATGCTGAATTATCAGTATCAAAAATGTACAGACTCTTTTTAGAAATGCATCCAGAAATAAAAATTAGCCTTGTCAAATATGGTCAAATTTTTAAAAGTAAGTAAAAAAAATAAAAATCATCACAGTCATCGACTAACCTCTGCTCAGTGTAGACATCCTTTTCTACTAATTTTTTGTTTTCTCTTTTTTTTTCCTTTAAAAATAAATTTTTTTTTTTTTTTTTTCTTCTTCCTTTTTCTTTTCTATCCCTTTCTTTAGAAAATTGTAATTTAATTTTTTGCCAATCAAGCATAAAAACATAACCTAAAAATAAATATAATAAGAATATATCTCAAATAACATATAGTGCAAGTGTAACTAAATCCTGAGTGTATAAGTGAGTGAAAAAATGTTAGGTGCCAGACCGATCCCTTCGGGGAGTCGGTTTGCCGGGTTGCCAGACAATGACACCGGTCAGTCCGACGACAACGGTCAGCCAGGTCCAAGACCAAAGAGAGGAAGAGGTACAGACATCACCAACGACATTTTCCCAGAATTGCCACAGGTAAATATAAAGCACAACTGTCCTAAATTTGTTGTCATAGAGTCCACGGATAAGGATAAACCACTTTCTTCCTTTAGCGTCTTTGCTAAAAAAAAGGCTCTTGATAGCATAAGCAAACAAATTCAATCTGTCAGCCTCCTTCGAGATGGCAATCTTCTTATACTGGTTGAATCTGACAAAGTGGCATATAAATTTCAAAAAACAAAAAATTTCGGTGGTTTATGTAATATTTCAGCCAAACTCCATGAGACACTAAACTCCACAAAGGGCACTATTTTCGATAAAAATCTCATTCCAACCAGTGAAGAAGAAATCCTAAACGACCTAAAAAAACAAGGAGTTATCAAAGTACACAAATTTAGTCGTTTCATTGATAACAAAACAAGTTATACTGGCTTAATACTTCTTACTTTCAATTCCTACAAAGTGCCAGAAAAAATTGATATCGCTTGGTACCAGGTAAAAGTAAAAGAATATTACCCAAATCCTATGAGATGCAAAACTTGCCAAAAACTAGGGCATACACGCAATAATTGTAAAAACTCCTCTACGTGTGATAATTGCAATCTTCCCCCACACACTCCACATCAATGTACAAGAACGATGTGTACTAATTGCCTTGGAGAGCACCCATCTTCTTCCAATAAATGTCCAAAATACATGCAACAAAAAGAAATTTTAAAGATAAAAACACAAAAGAAATGCACTTACGCCGATGCCCGTAAATTATACAATCAACATAATCCGCTACCACCACATAACTTCGTAACTTATTCTTCTATTGCCAAGAATTCAATACCGTCTGATAATGAAAAAAATAGTAAACAAAATCCAAAAGAAAAAACTTTAAAATCCAATAATTTTTTCACAATTTCTTCCAGCAACGATCAAAACACTAATATAAAAAATAAAGTTAATGATAACATAACCTCTACTTCTAATACAATAGACCCGTCCTCTTCTAATTACAACAACAATTCTTCCTCAATTTCTCCTAAAAATGAACAACGCACAAATCGAACTAATAATGCCAATAATAATCTAACCTCTACTTCAAACACAATAGACTTGTCGCCTTCCAAATACAACAACAACAACATAAAGACAAATGAAAAAGAACCACCAGTTAATGCTATTGACACTAAAAGAGAAAACAATACTCGTAATTTAACAAAAAATATTCCAAGCAATCAAACTTCTTCTTCCAACCAAAGCAACTTTTCACTCAATTTTTTTAACTCAAACCAAGATTCCAAGCAATCAAACATAACTGCTGACATAATTAATACATCCAATCAAACTACAGCTTTATCTAACATAATAAACACAGATTTACTAGAAATTTCAGATTCTTCCGACTGTTAATTTGAAGCACTTCTTGTTATTTATAATAAAATAACAATTCAAGTTTCCTTCAATTTTAACAAAAAAGGTTTCTTATTCACTATTTCATTAAAAAAAAAAGAAGAAAAGAACAAATACTTAAAATATATATTTAAATTTAATCAATAACAACTACTTTTTCTCGATTCTTTATATTCGATTATATATTATGTTTTTGTTTTTTTCTTTACTCTTAATAAATATTATATAATGCATATTATTCTTAATTTGAATAATAAAGACAATTATAACAAACAAACGAATCTAGAAACCTCTCATAAACATTATAACATACTTTCAACACGCTCATCTGCCTCTATACTTTTTCGTTTTTCATTTCATTTCCACATAAATAAAAATTTTATAAAAGTTAGCTAATTTCAATGGCCATCAGACTCCTGCAATGGAATCTAAATGGCTACTACAATAACTTAGATGAGCTTCAACTGATAATTAAAAATCAAAATCCAAATATTATTGCTTTACAAGAAACCCACCTACTTTCTCCCCCTAATACGTTAAAAATTCCACGGAACTTCTCATTCTATCATAAAAACGATATCAGGGCAAACGACAAAGCAAGTCGGGGGATAGCTCTCTTAGTTTCAAACCATATTAAACACAAAATATTCAACCTTAATACAAATATCCTGGCAATAGCTATCGAAATCAATATTAATTTACCATTTGCAGTTATTAATATTTACAGCGCCCCCAACGAATCGATAAGCGAAAATGACCTACACTGTCTCCTCTCAAACTTTAATCAACCGATTTTAATCGTCGGAGATTTCAACGCCTGGAGCCCTATGTGGGGATCCCCTAAATATAATAAAAAAGGCAAAATAATTTCTAACTTTATAAAAAACAGTAACTTAATAAACTTAAACACAAATTCACCAACCCATTTTTCAACTCACGCTACTTTCACTCATGTCGATTTAGCTTTCTGCACCCATCCTTTAAATCTATCTTCTTCATGGAATGTCGATCAATTCCCACATGGAAGTGATCACTTCCCAATAACAATCAAACCCAAATTCAAAATAGACCAAGCAGACTGGTCAAAATTCCAAATTTCAATCAATAATAAACTTAAACATTTTCAACACATAAACAAAAATATCAACCAATCCGTAAGTCAATTTCAAAAACTAATAATTAGTAGTGCTACCGAAACTATCCCAAGAGCACAAAACAAAAAAATTAGGAAATATACTTGCTGGTGGAACAATTCGTTATCTCTACTACAAATGGAGAAACAAAAACTCTGGAAAATCCTGAAGAGACACCCAAGTAACGAAAATATAATAAACTATAAAAAAGCAAATGCACATTTTAAAAGAGAAGTCAAACTTGCTAAACGCCAATCCTTCGTTAACTTTACAAAAGACATAAATCCAAACACCCCTTCAAAAGTCCTGTGGTCAAAAGTTCGATCGCTTTCTAACAAAACTATATACCACAATATTTCCTATATAAAAAAGTCCGATAACACGCTAACCCAAGATCCAGTAGAGATAGCCAACACACTGGGCAATTTCTGGTCACAATATTCAAGGGATGAAAACTTCTCTAACTCATTTATAAACGGGAGAAACTCCCTTCCACTCCGGATTGCTCCGCCGTACACACCAAACAAGCGCGCTAAACAGATCGAACAACCAATAACAGTATTAGAGTTGCAAGCCTGCTTGAACTCTCTAAAAGGCAAGACTCCAGGTTATGATAACTTGTCATACCCTATTTTGAAAAACCTTACTATTGAAGCGAAATCTAAACTATGTGAATTATATAATATCATTTTCCTTACAAGTACCATTCCACAACAGTGGAAAATCGCAACAATAGTCCCCATAGCTAAAGAAGGTAAAGATCAACACTGTCCGTCCAGTTATCGCCCTATATCGCTACTCCCATGCGCCAGCAAAGTCTTAGAAAAAATTGTAGCAAAAAGACTCTTTTGGTTGCTAAAGGAAGGAAATCTAGTAACAAACAAGCAAACGGCCTATAAATCTGGCAAAGGAACTATGGATGCACTACTCCTATTAGATCAAAATATCCGGGACAGTCTAAATGCAAAAAACCATATTTCAATCATATCAATCGACGCAGAAAAAGCCTTTGACCGTGTGGGTATGCATTCAATCATCGAACAACTAACTGAATGGAAAATCGGGGGGAACATAATTAATTTCGTAAAAAACTTCTTGTCGAATAGAAAAATAAGAGTCAAAAATAACGAATTCTATTCAAACATTTGGCCACTAAACAATGGAATCCCTCAAGGATCTCCATTATCAGTTCCATTATTTTTAATCGCCTATAATAAACTCAGCAAAATTATAGATGATCAAAAATTTTTTAAGCACGTGCTATACGCCGACGATCTTTTAGTTTATTCCACCATTAAAAACTTTGGACAATTTAAAATCAAACTTGAAGATCTAGTAACAGAACTAACAGATTGGGGAAACTTCAGTGGCTCAAAAATATCAATAACAAAATCAAAACATTTGCACATTTGTAAAAAACACAATTGTAATAACTTTGTAATAAACACTAATTCCTTAAATTTACAAAATGTTTCAAATTTAAAAATATTAGGGCTTGTTTTTAACTCAAGATACTTGTGGAACAGTCATATAGAAATGTTATGTAGTTCATTAAATAATAGACTTAATTGTATAAAATGTTTAGCTAGCAAATATCTAGAAAGTAACACAAAATCTTTGGTTGATGTAGTTAAAGCAGTTATTCTCTCCAAAATCGAATATGGACTTCCCATTTATGGAACAGCAGCAAAAACGGAGCTACAAAAACTTAAAACAATATACCATGCATCAATACGCTCAGCACTTGGGGTTTTTCGATCCACGCCAATTCCTATTATCCTCGCAGAGTCAGGACTTGCGACCTTAGAAGAAAAAATTAAGCTCTCTACCAGGAAGCTATTAACCAAAATTATTTTTTCAGAGGGAGTTGAACTATATGACAAATGCAAAAGAGTTATAGCAAGAAAACGCATACCAAAAAGACCATCAACACTACTTCAGGTCATTCTCTTTGCAAAAAAGAACAATATGAATTTCAAGCCCATCAGCAACCCGAGGTTGCGTTTCCCTCCTTGGGAACTGAAGCTGGATAGCGTTAATCTAAATCTCAACAACTGGAACAAAAGCCAAACCAACCCAAGCCTATTTCAACAGGAATTTCGATCTTTAAGAAATAAATATGCTGAATGGAATCTCATATTCACCGACGGTTCAAAATCCCCCTTTGCAACAGCATTTAGTATCGTGGATGAAGAAAAAAATATTTTAAAAATAGGAGCCCTACCCACATACTCAACACCCTACTCTGCTGAGGCACTTGCGGTACTAGAAGCAGTAAAATTAAAAAATAATCCAAAAGAAAAATACATAATTTGTTCTGACTCCCTTTCAACAATGAAAGCGGTCATCAATGTTAACAACACCGAAAAAACCATAGAAGAAATACGGGACACCCTAATAAAAAAACAAAAATCTCTAAAACTTATGTGGGTCCCAGGACATGCGGGCATAGAAGGAAATGAGTTTGCCGATAAAATAGCAAAAGAGGCGGCAAATTCCCCTCTTGTATCACTAAACTTCACAAATAAATCAGACCTAGTCGAAAAAATAAAAAAGATAACGCAGCATGAATCTTTACATACCTGGGCAAACTTTACTCACTTCTATAAACACATCAACCCCAAGAAAGAACCATCATCCTTTCCAGCAAACGCGAGCAGAAGGGACCTTACGGTGTACACAAAATTTAGAACTGGGCACACTATACTCACCCACCAACACCTATTCAACAAAGAACCAGCTCCAACTTGCACATTTTGTAATAATCAAGTCATTTCAACTGAGCACATAATTATCGAATGTACAGAAATTGATGCCATAAGAATTCAGCAAAATATAAAACCGCTACACTCACTTTTGTCGGAAACCACAGCGCAAAATGTCACAACGTTCGCAAACTTTCTAAAAAGATTAAACATTTACAATAAAATATAAAAAGCAAAATATAAAAAAAAAAAAAGGGTAGGGTACTGTTCCACATAAAAAAAAAAAAATAGTTTTATCAAAAAAGAAAGTACACAATAAAAAAAAAATAATTATAAAAATAAAAAAAAGATAACATGTAACTTAGGTTCAACAATTATAATTTTTGTTCAATTTTTTGTTCCCTAATAATGTACTTTATTAAAAAAAAAATAAAAATAGCCGAAGGCCTCAGTTGCTAGTGCTAGAATTATTATGTATAATAAGTAATTAATTTTAGTTATTGTATAAGTTGAATAAATAAATAAATAAAAATCATTTAACTATTTAAAAATAAAATATGTACCTATATGTGTACATAATAACCGATTTCAAATTTTAAAATTTCGCAAAAGTGATATTTTTTTAATTCTTACTTCTTAATAGCAATGGAAATTAAATTTAAAAAGCCTAGTTTTGACACTTGCAACACCTGTGATACATATAGAACGAAAATTGATCTAGCGAGACGATGTGGTTCTCCTTCATTGCAATTGTTAAATAATGATTTGGATGAACATCATAAAAAGTCAAACTTAGCCTATGAAGCAAAAAAAAATGATAAATTGTTAGGTACTACAAATAAATCAATTCAAACATTCACTTTCGACTTACAGCAATGCCTACCGACAGCATTTCTTCGAAATTCAATGTCATTTTACAAGAGATCCTTGTGGACCAACAATTTAACTATTCATGATTGCGTAACCAACAATGCTTACTGCTACATGTGGCATGAAGCTATTGCCAGACGCGGTGGAAATGCAATATCTTCATGTCTGTTGAAACATCTGGAATATTTAGAATCGGTAGGTCAAGCAAATCACGTAATTGTATTATATATTATAGTGATTCATGCACAGGGCAAAATAAAAACTCTTTTGTGAGTTCTATGTTCAACACTTTTCTGCAATGTAGTAAAAATATTAAGATTATTGATCATAAATTTCTCGAACCTGGTCATACTCATATGGAGTCGGATTCGGATCATGCTTTAATCGAGAAAAAAAAGAAAAGGACAGATTCACAAATACATCATCCAAGAGATTGGTATAATTTTATCCGTACTGTTGGAGTTAAAAACAAATTTAACGTTATTGAAATAAATGCCAATGACTTCAAAAACTTTTCGGAATTTTTTAAAACAAATTTCATGTGGAGAAATCGAAATGATAAGTCGGAGCAATTTTCTTGGAAAACAGTTAGATGGCTTAGGTATTAAAAAGCTTGTTTCGGAAAAGTTTTTTATAAAACGAATCTAGTGGATGATGAATTTAATATTCTAAATATACAAAAACAAGACTTCAATACAGCTAATTTAAATAAAGTTCAAATAATTAAGGAGGAGATTAAAATAAATAAAAAGAAAAAGAAAGATTTAGAAGATATACTCCCTTTAATAGACCCATCATTTCATGAATTTTATAAAAATCTTCCTACTGAAGATTTACCAGATATTCATCCAGATCTAACTGTCGAGCATTTATGCCCAGATACTTAAATGAATGTAAATTTTTTTATTTAAGATCAGTAAAAACGTTGATTATATTTTGATAAAACCGCTTAAGTAGATATAAGTTTGTTGTTTGAAATGTTGTATTTTTTTTTTAATCACTTAACTGATTTAGTTCTTGTAAATGAATTTTTTAATTTATATTATTACCACTTATTTATTTTATTTTTAATTAATTACCAAATAATGTATAATACACATATAAAAAGTAGCTGAATTTCTAAAACTAATCATAATACATACAAAAAACTCAAAAAATTCGTTTTATTTCTTTACATATTTTTCAGAAATTGAATTAAAACTTTATAGCACCATACTGAAAAATTGAATTTATCGACTTAAGCGGTTATCTATTTTAACCACAGTTTGAACTACTACATATTTGAAAATGTGAGACTGCGTTTTGGAGGTGATAGCCCCCACTCTTTTGAACGCTGTTTAATTGAAACTAGTATTTGCCCGCTGCTCGAAAATCGAGCAAATCTAGCTTAAAATACAACTGCATAGTGTACATCTTGTCCGTTTTCGAAAGCCGAAAGTTCTTGTCTGAGTTCGTGATGCGAAAGCGAGGATTCGTTCTGTTTCAGGGATGGATTGGGTGTTACAGCCGTACTACCACTTTAGCAAACCGCAAATTATTATTACCAAAACGTTAAACTAAATAAGTACTTTAAAGAAAATTATGTAAAGAACTATATAAATGAATTATGTAAAATAATGTAAAGAACTTTTAATTTATTAAAAACAAATCCTTAAAATTGGACTACATATTATACCAGGTATACATATATTAATAAGAGAGTCACATATAAAACATTTTATAATTACAATTACTTTTTTTAATTACATATTATTTTAAAATTCTCATGTAGACAACTTACGGCCCACGCTTTTATATGCACAGTAAGATGGCGCAGTAAAAAGCCAGAGAGTTCCAGTACGGAAAACATAAATATTTTTTATTGCATTAAAAAAAACGTATTAAAATTTTTTGAATTCATAAATTCATATTTATATAACATGTATTATTAATTCTGATAAATAAATTTATTATAAAATAAACTCAAAAATTTATTATTATAATACCTACATATATCAATGGGCATTTACATATTAGTTCTTAACTGAAACTCATAAAGTTTGCATTTAATATAAGACCTATATTTTAAAAATGTTTCAATTCTAAAACTTTCAAATACATAGCAAAATACATAGCAACCCATACATAGCAAAATCCTATAAACCAAAAAAAAGTAATCATTTACTTTTAATTTAAGGAACAAACATTTTTTACTGTGTCTTAAATTTTCATATTGTTATTGTTAATATTGCTATGTCTCACGTCATGTCTGTTATCTGGTTGTACTCTGTAAATCAGTACTTGGTTAGTACTGTACTGTGCCACTCTTTCAATGACAAAATAATATAGATAATATGTACCACAAATTATACTCATGGGCATTGGTCATAAGAGCATAACTGCATAAAATACTACATTACATTGAAATTTGAACTTTTTAAAATAATATATTAATATACATTTCATTTTCTTAAATTTTTCTTAACATAAAATATTAATTAGTTTAGTACTAAAATTGTAAGTTCTAAATTCTACTCTCATATTATTGATATTTTTTTTTTTTTTTTATTTATTTATTCAATTCTCAAAGAGCCCAATCGCTCGTATTATTTCTGTACGCTAAAATTTTTATTGTTGTTTTTAGAAAATACATATGTGCGTATATGTATTATCCTACTACAGCTAACACAATTATTTTTTTTTAACTTAAAAATTTTTATTTATTATTTTGAACCAAGTTTTGAACGTAAATATTATATGCATGCATATATAAACTAACATATATATATTCACATTTAATAAAAACGTCTCAAATTTATTGTTGTTTGTTTTGAGTATGAAATTTAAGTTTAAAGCAAAAGGGCATACTTACATAACATGTATGTATGAATATTATGAAATGACGTTATGTATTCATGTTGTAAGTTGTAAACATGTATGGTTACATTCACACATACATTCGATGATTCGAGGATATTAAGAAGTAGAAAAAAAGTTTTTTTTTTTATTCTTATTATACATGCATACATATACGTCTTTACATATTGTAAATCAAAATAGAATTCATTTTTTTGAAAAATTTTATTTTCTGATTTTTTTTTTTTTTTTTAATTATATTGTCAGATTTATGAATGTGTACCCACATACCTCTGAGTAAACGTTTTATCAACCTTTTAAAATCACATCAACACTTACATATATAATATACATATATGTATATGCATGTGGTGGTTAAAAAAAATAGACAATGTTTATTTCTATAAGTACAAAAAATTAAATTCGTAAATCGTAATTTTGATTTAAAACACCCCCCAAAAAATTTTATCCGACCAAATTTATAAAATATAAAACATATCAACATATACATATGTATGTATTATATAAAGAGCTTCTGAAACTTTTCATTTACGTAATTATCAAAAACAAAACATAAAATTCCAATAAAAAAAACAAAACTTGGAATTTATTGCAAATTTAATCTAAGTACCTAATAATTTATATACTACTTACACATATGTTTATGTGTAAGATACATACATACATACATACATACATACATATATTATGTCTGACAATTAAACTAAATTTAACTATTATAATTTTATTTATTTATTATATAATATTATATAATTAACTATATAGGTACATAATTATAATTTTAAAAAAATATAAATATTATTTTAACTATTATTAATTTAGATTATTATATTATAATAATAATATAATTTCTAACTTAAAATTTTTTTTATCAGTGTACTAAAAAAAAACTGCTACCCATTTCATCCAAAACTTCCAAACAAAATATTTTAAAAAATTAAAATGTATTAATAAAATCCACCAATCCAATCCAATTTAAAAACTTTTACATCCTCATATCATATTCATATAACCATATTCATTCTATACTAACTCAGTGTACAATACTAAATCATATTATATATGCGAGAGGTAAAGATAATTAACATATTTAACATATTTACATTTTAAAGTATAAATAAGAACCTACCTCTAAAAATACTACTACGATTTACGAACTAATAAAAAGCAAGTATTAAAATGAAAGAAAACATTAATATGTAAATATATAGAAAGACGTGCAAAAAATTGCATATGTGGCAAAAAATTTTGATAAGCTGTATTTTCTAAACTACCATCCCGATCAAAAAGGTAAAAACAAATTTTGTTTTTCCTCCCCTCATTGTTTCTAATGATGCATAAACCATGTAAATCAGTCCAGTAGTTTTCTTTGAAAAGGGACCCAAAAAACAATGCTGGCGTATTTATATAATGATATGTATGTACAAAAATAATTATTAGACACCTTATAGTCGATTACAAAATCATGATTATAGGCCTGTTACAGAATAATTTGAAGTTTAGGAGAGTTTTTATAGTTGGTTTTTATAATTTCAATAATTTGTTTATCGGAGGCTTGGGACAGCAGCCTCCACTATTTTCAAAGAAAATGAAAATGAAATGAAATAAAATTGATACTTTGATAACGGTTTTTTATGCAAAAATTACAGTTATTTTATAAAAACATTGTAAAATATCAATATTGTTCGTGTTTAAAGCCTTGTCACTCTTCAAATATGAAAGATAAATAAAAGTTGAAATATTATTGTGAAAGCCCATAACTTCAACTAGCTACCGACATGCAAACGAATCTTCTATGTTATGCGATATTGCCCCTGTATATGTTGTTATTTCTTTAAAAAGTAAATGAAATTACTTTGAAAGGCGTTATCTCGGAAATTGTTAGAAATAGATTCTTAATGTTATTAACAGCTTTTATTAACTTACTTACTTTTTTATAATACATTATACGAGGTTTACTAGTGGTTAATAATTTTTTTTTGTAATAGTTGCACTATTTTCTAATAAGTATTTTTATTACATAAACACTTTTTACATTCAATCAATATTTCAATATTTTATAGTTCACTCATATTTACATAATATATTTTTAGTTACATATTATATTTAATGCACATTTATATCGAGTAAAACAAATGCAAAAAATTTGTTAGAAAATTTGAAAAAATCAAGTAACACTTTCGTCAATTATAAAGTAACCCTTATATTATTAAAAAAAGTTGTTAACAGAAATAAGAGTATAATGTTGAAGCTTTAATTTTTGTGTATTACTTCAAAAAAATTTTAACAGGTGTTTAAAAATAGGAAATTTTCAGTTTTTGACCCCTTACAGCTCCTAAACGGGGGGTGATACAAAAAATATCTGAAATGACTCATACTTATTTTCAAAGATCTAACTTCTGTCAAAATTTTAAGTTTCCAACTTAAACTGTTTAGAAGATAGAAGGGTTAAAGGATTTTGCAAAATTTTAGTTTCGCATAACGGTAAATTAAGACACCGTATGCCTCAAGTATATATTTACTGTATATATACTTTTAAAGCTAATAAAAGTAGTAATCGTTTGGAGTTTTCAAAATGAAGATATACCTTATACAATTTGTGCTATAACAATTTAAATATAGAGCTTTTTTGAACCTTTGAGGAGCTGTAGCTCCATAACGGGTGGAGCTACAAAAAAAAGTTATTAAAAATAAAATTAATATTTTTGTAAGATCTATCAGCTGTTAAAATTTCTCTAGCTCTATTTCAAAAAAAAATGTGGGGATCTAAAAGTTAGGTGTTCGAGAGCTACCCTAAGTTTTGGTCCAAACTCAACCAAAAAAAATAGGGAACCTACAAATTACTCCCAGAATATTTTGTGTAAATTTCAAGATTCTAGTTTTCTTAGTTTTTGAGTTAGCGTGCTGATGGACGGACGGACATGGCTCAAACGTCTTAGAATTTTTTTCTGATCCGATCCATACCTTTGAAGGTATATCTAGCTCACTTATTTCGAGGTGTTACAAACGGAGGAGTAATTTTATTATACCCGATCCTATCGTACGGGTATAATTAAAGTGTAGCTGAACCGACAGTCTTAAGCAATTTATCGTTACTTATTTTTTTTTTTTCCCATAAACTTATTTAAATTTAAAAAAAAGAAATTCTTTTAATAAACTAAATAAATTTTGTTAAATATCAATTTTTTTTTTAATTTTAATTAATTGTCAAGTCAAAATGAGTTTTAAATGTAATTTGGAAAACTGTTTCGATAATGACAAAAAAAAGTAAGTTTGTCATTTGCAGAGCTTTGTGCAAAAGAAAGTTACATCTGCTTGTATGGGTCTTACCAGAGATTGGTACCATCCATCTCTTGAATCATTTTTCATTTGTGAAGATTGTTAAAATTATGAATGCCTATTACGAAGTATATTTGATAACATCCATAAAGTCATTACAAATCTTGACAATGGAAAGTCAACTTTGTTTACAAAAACTAACCATGCAATCGTCCACAACTCGAACGCTTTTCAAGATATGGCGAAATCGTTTGACTCATTATGTAGTCGTGTTTTCGGCCAAAGCAGTGGTGTTCAGGGGAATGATATCTCGGTCACAATTCATAAAATTAAAAGTGATCTTCTCTCAACTTTTCCTAGCCATTTCCAAAGTTTGGAGAAAAAGATTAGAGATATTTTTGAAGCGGGTCCCAGTCACCGAAATATGTCTAGTGACCTGTCTTCGGTTAAGAAATTGCTGACATCACAGTATGACTCTTTTGTAAAGAAGATGGAGTTTTTACATAACTCCTCAAATATGTTTTTGTTAGATGTAGTTAGTGAATACAAAAACTTGAAAACGTAAGGGGTCCGGAAATACTTCATGGAGAAATATAAAATATTCCAAAAACATGTGAAATTGGAACTCATTGTATACCGGATACACGTGAAATAGGTATACAAGCAGACCCTATTATTTTCCATAAATTTGGTACTAAATGAACTGAAGCTGAATGGAATTGCAGACTTTCTAAATTATACAATTCTAATATTTCCTCAATTAAAAGGAGAAGTTATTAAATGCATCAATTCTCATCAAAGGTGCTCCATCTTCCTTTGATGTTGCTCAAATGCTTCAATTTATTAAAAAAGAGTTCCGGGTCATCATTGTTTCATACCTTAATACTACTCCTAATCGGATAAAAAAAAGAAATGTAAAATATCGCTGCCTTAAATTAACTGGACCGTATAAAACTTTGGAGTTGTTGCAGGATCCTGATAGTGCATACGTTTAGAACAAAATTGGTGCAGTTACTACTTGGTGGTCCTCCAGTTCAAGTCTACCTGTCAAATTAATTAAGCCAAAAGCTAAAGGTAATCTTAAATATCCATTAAGTTTAACAGATGCAAATTTGATTTTTCTGAAATTCTTACTAATTTATCTAACCTAAACCTTACTTACCTTACCTTAATCTTACCGCAAATAAAATTACTAATAACAAGGATTTAATTAGTCTACTGGACTTACCAATAATTACAACTCCTAGTGCTAATAACTCTAGCCATACAATTAAAAATAATTTAATTGATAATGATTTAATCAGTCTTTTTGACTTGCCAACAGTTCATCAAATTATAAATTACCTCCTTTAAAAAAAGTTTCTGCCCATCAATCAAGTACTTCCATTGAAAATCCTACAATGCCACCCATTTTAGACCCTTTTTTGCCACCTGTTGTTAAGGTTACACTTAAATCATTAGAAGATAACAATAACAGTAGGTATGTTTTAGCTAGACTGAGGGATAGTAGAATTTTTGAAAACGTCCGACTTTATCTAGCCTATCTTCATAATAAGCCTAATGATGTATGTATAGGTGGCAAAACCAATACAGCTCTAAAAATTGCTATTCAACAAGAAGGATTACCAAATGATGTTAATGAACTACGTGCAATTTTATAAGATATCATGAAATATTTAATATTTCACCGGATAATGCTTTAACGAATTTTGAATCATATGCCTCCCACATTTCTTCTAACAGAATTATCAATCTTCAAAGGGTAAGAGAAAATCATGATAAGCACTTTCGTCCCCTTCCAAGTCAGAGAAAATTTAGTTAATATCAATCTATATCAACATACTTTAGATAACTCTTGTACTACCTCTCTAAATTATCTATTTATTATCAAAATGAACGAGACCTGCGTACTGAAACTAAAACTGTTTTCTCTAATTCTTCACTTTTAGAGTTTAACATTTTTATTCTAACAGAAATGTGGCTCACTTCTTCAATTAATAACTTAGAACTTTTCTCATCATCTTTTAATGTCTTTAGAAAAGACAGATATGGTACGCTATTTCCTGATAATATTTCAAAAGGTGGAGGTGTATTAATTGCTATAAAAAATTCCTTTTGTTCTTCAGAAGTTATTTGTTCTCAGTGCGAATTAAATAAAGATACCGAAATTATAGCTATAAAAGTTAAACTGCAATCTAATAATTTAATCACCATTAACTGTTATATTCCACCTGCTTCTAGTTTTGAACTTTATTCTCAATACTTATTAGTAATGGAAGTAATATTAACGCAGATGACGATATTTTATTATGTGGTGATTTTAATTTATCTAATATTAGTTGGGTTGGCCATGATGAAGAACCTTACTTTGTGTCGAAGGAAATGATTAGAAATATTGAATGCTTAGTTATCGATTCCTTAAACTACTTTAATCTTCAACAAGTTTCTTCGATTTATAATTATCGGGGTAATCAATTGGACCTTATTTTCTCCTCAAACTGGATGGACCTAGTTATTCTGGGTTGTCGTATGGAATTAGTAAAAATCCCGCCTATCTGCTTTTCTTTTTGTTCTTTCTCCTCTGTACATGTCAGTTCTGCTCTTTCGTTTTAACTTTTTAAAAGCTAATTTTGCTGATATTAATTAATTTAAAATCATAAGAATTTTTCATTCATTAGTTCTTCTGATTTAAATGCCTCAGTTAATAGCTTCTATGAAGTTATCTTGCTATCTATTTCTCGATTTGTTCCTCTAGTAGTTGATACTAGTAATGTTTCTAGTCCGCCTTGGTTTACTAGAAATCTGAAAACCTTAAAAAATAAAAAAAAATAAAGCTAGGCGTAAATATGATAAAAGTAATTTGAACCACGATTATAATAATTTTTTGATCTTGTTTCATATTTCTAATATGTTCTCGAATATCAAAGCCAACCCGAAACTCTTTTGGAAATTTGTGAATTCTAAGAGAAAAGGTGATCAATACCCTGCTTTCTTTAAATATAAGAATGCTGTCAGAAACGATTCTAAAGTTATTTCTTAATTCTTTCGTGATTTTTTTGCATCTAGTTACGTTACTCCAATTTTTTCTGTAAACGAAACAAATTTCCATCATATTGATAATTTTTCGAAAACTACACTTACTAATATTAATATAAATTTTAATTTGATTTGCAACTATTTAAATAAAATTGACGATAATCCTAGTCCTGGTAGTGATGGTATTCCTAATTTATTTAAAAAAATTGTTCTGCATCTTTAGCCAGCCCGCTTTCGACTATATTTAATTTTTCATTAGCTTGTGGAGTTTTCCCTTCAATTTAGAAGACTGCTCTGATTAGACCAATTTATAAAAAAGATAAAAAAAGTGACGTAACTAATTATCGTCCAATAGCTAAACTATCAGCAATTCCAAAACTCTTTGAACTAATTGTTTTTGATTCTATTTATGATCATTGCACGAATTTCTTGTCGCCATTTGAACATAACTTTATGAAAAATAGATCCACTGTCACCAATCTGGTTGAGTCAACATCAATTTTTCTCAAAAATATGGAGGATGGTTTTCAAACAGATGTAATTTACACTGACTTTAGTAAAGCTTTCGATCTATATTCGATTCTATATTTATTCTTCTTCCTCATAATATCATTATTTTTAATTAAAAAAAAAATTAGGGTTTCCCTCTTATTTTATAAATTGGATATCTTCCTATCTTTCTGATCGTAGCTACTATGTTTTATTTCGTTCTAGAACTTCTGCTTCATTTCTAACTCCTACTGGTGTTCCTCAAGGTAGTCATCTTGGTCCTTTATTGTTCATTATTTCGATTAATGATATCACGTCTTTAATTTTAAATCGTCAGATTTAAATCTATGCCGATGATATGAAAATTTTTAAAAAAAATTAAATCGTTAGATGATTCATTAGCATTGCAAGAAGATTTAAATCGTTTCCATAATTGGTGCATTAACAATAATCTCCTCCTTAATATTAACAAATGTGCATTTATTATTTTTACGCGCCGTTCAAACCCTTTATTCTATATTTATTCTTTTAATAGGCAACCTATTCCATCTGTCTTTTCAATTAAAGATTTAGGAGCACTTTTCGACACTAAACTTTCATTTCAGCTTCGCTATACCTATATATTAAATAAAGCAAATTCAATGCTCGGTTTTATTAAATGTTGGGCAAGAGAATTTCAAGACCCTTATGTGTTTAAATCGCTTTATACTTGCTTGGTAAGACCTAATTTAGAATATGCCAGTCAGGTGTGGAGCCCATTATACAGAGTACATATTAATAGGGTTGAATCTGTTAAAAAAAAATTTCTCGGATTTGCTCTCTGCCACCTTTCTTGGGAAGATCCGCATCTCCCACCGTATGAGCATCGTTTAAACTTATTAAATCTTTCTACCCTTGAAAAACGTCGTGATGTTGCCGATATAATATTCTTAACAGAATTGCTAAAAGGTAATATTGTGTCTTCTCAGTTACTTTTTACTTGATAGAATTGACTTTTGTCCAGTTTCAAGATTAAGATCACATAACATATTTTATGTTCAATTTCATAGAACTAACTATGGAAAACACGAACCTCTAAATAGAATGATGTCCTTATCTAATAAGAATAAACAAACTATTAATTTTGAACTTTCTAAACTTACTTTAAAGAAGAATCTTTATTTGCATCATTGAAATTTAAGGAGTACCTTTGGCTTGTTACTCATTTTAATTAATTTTTATTTTTTTTTTTTATTTTTCTTCTCTTTTTTATTATTAAAATTGTGTGTTAGGTTTAACTTGACTGCCTTTTAAAATTCTGACTGGTTTGGGTTGTTGGTAAGCCACTTTGGCATTACATATAAATGAAAATATTAAAAACACTTGTGGCATAATTCAAATGTTTTTTTTATAATTGAATATTTATTTTCTGAAATAACGAAATAAAAAAAACAAAATTATTCTTAAAAATTATAAACTAATAAAAAATAAGTATTAAAATATTAAATAAAATAGTATTTTATACTTAATCTTCCAAGTCCGTAAAAATAATTTCATCAACATTTTCCAACCATTTAAATAACCTAATGTTTGTGTTAAATAATCTCGTGCAGGCAATGATCGTTTTTCAATATTTAAAATTGAAAAACAATTTTCTGGGTTAATAAAATATTTAAAAAATATTTTACACAGATAATCTTTTTCATATTTTAAATACTGGATTTTAAATCAATTAACAGCATTTTTTCGTTCATCTTTTATTCTTCGTGTAATGGAATATTCCGAAGAAATATTCAAAGCCATTTGGAGGAAAAGAAATCTTCTCATTTAGCCCAAAATCTTGGTCGCATCGTAAACAAGAATGCCCAGAAATAAGAAATTTATGTTCAATCTTCTTTATTGAGAAATTTTCGTTTAATACCATTTTTAAGCAAATTAGCGACATTTTAATATTTTTATTTTGTCCCCCTCAGTGATCAGAGTACATAATTAAATTACAAATTGTTACATTTTCTTTTATGTAATGTAAAAGACAACTAACAACATCATCAGCATCTTTCGATGCGATAGTTTCGATGCGATGTAAATTAAATTTTCGGTTCAAAACTTCAGTAAACACGTATTTGGACTTATAGTTTTCAGTAGAATATTAGTAAAGATCGTGTAACTTTATATTTAAATAAGGTGATAAATATTTTCTCTCCGAATTCGAATTACTACTAAAGTGGGATTGATAGGCGATTGATCAACGATTTTGAGGAAACTTCTACTAATTGTAAAAGTTCTTTCTTGTCACAAAATTTCAAGTTCCTATTTAAAAGCGTGCCGGAATTATGAAAGTAGAAAAATTATGCAATATTTGGTTTTCACATAACGGTAAAATCAAATACTAAATTTGAAAAATTTTTATATTGATTTACAAAGGTAAAAAAAATTCCTGTCGAATAGCGTTTTCAGATTGAAAAAAGTTTATTAGAACATGAGACATACGAATTTAAAATTGGGCCTTTTTAAAAGTTTTAGGGACTGTAGCTCCGTAATGGATGATATCAACATGGCTTTATGAAAAGTAGATCCACTGTCACCAATCTGGTTGAGTCAACATCAACTTTTCTCAAAAATATGGAGGATGGTTTTCAAACAGATGTAATTTACACTGATTTTAGTAAAGCTTTCGATCTTCTTCCTCATAATATCATTATTTTTAAGTTAAAAAAAATTAGGGTTTCCCTCTTATTTTATAAATTAGATATCTTCCTATCTTTCTGATCGTAGCTGCTCTGTTTTATTTCGTTCTATTCGTTCTATTATTTCTGCTCAATTTCTAGCTCCTACTGGTGTTCATCAAGGTAGTCATCTTGGTCCTTTATTGTTCATTATTTCGATTAATGACATCACGTCTTTAATTTTAAATAGTCAGATTAAAATTTATGTCGATGATATGAAAATTTTTAAAAAATTAAATCGTTAGATGATTCATTAGCATTGCAAGAAGATTTAAATCGTTTCCATAATTGGTGCATTAACAATAATCTCCTCCTTAATATTAACAAATGTGCATTTATTATTTTTACGCGCCGTTCAAACCCTTTATTCTATATTTATTCTTTTAATAATCAACCTATTCCATCTGTCTTTTCAATTAAAGATTTATGAGCACTTTTCGCACTTTTAGGAGCCCATTATACAGAGTACATATTAATAGGGTTGAATCTGTTCAAAAAACCCTTCTGTTCTGTTCTCGGATTTGCTCTCTGCCACCTTTCTTGGGAAGATCCGTATCTCCCACCGTACGAGCATCGTTTAAACTTATTAAATCTTTCTACCCTTGAAAAACGTCGTGATGTTGCCGATATAATATTTTTAACAGAATTGCTAAAAGGTAATATTGTGTCTTCTCAGTTACTTGATAGAATTGACTTTTGTTCAGTTTCAAGATTTTTTTTTTTTTTTTACACGCTAACTAAACGCTAGGAACGGATTCCTTTATACATATGTAGGTTTAGTTATTAGGAAAATAGGATGTTAAAGGGGAACGTTATTAACAGAGGGGAACACATTAGATGGAAGCCTGTTCCACATCTTAGCAGTTCTCACAACAAATGAGTTTCCATAGCCAGTTTTAAACCATCTTGGAATTTCCACAGTGTAGAAATGAGCACTTGCAGCTTCTCTGATGTTACGTTGGAATTGTTTAAGAGGATGCATAATTGATTTAAGTTCAATAGAGCAAGTGTCATTACCTACAAGATATCTATAAAACAGAGAATTAGCTCCAATATTACGACGCGAGTTAAGTGGAGTAAGTGTTACTTGTTCGACAGGGTCGCCTATAAGGCGAAAGGCGCGGTTTTGGATTTTGCCGAGGTAACTCAGAGAAGTGTGGGATGCGCCAGCCTAAATGTGAGAGTTGTACTCCACCTTGGGTCGAATGTAGGCTTTATAGATATAAGACAGATCCTTTGGAGAGAAATATGTTTTGCAGCGGGACAGAAAACCCAAACATTTGGCAGCACGTTTAGCTATATCAAAAATATGCTTATTCCACAGCATTTTTTGATTTAGCTGCAAACCTAAAATGCTTAGACTTTCTGATGGCTCTATATTTTCTCCTTGGAATCGCAGAATTGGGTTAAAGTGATTTCTTTTGCAGGAAATCAGGCAGCTTTGAGTTTTTGAGGTATTGAACTCAACTCTATTAGTTTTACCCCAATCAGCTATTTTAGCTAAATCATGGTTTACTAAACTAACCATAATATTTCTTTTCGAACTGATTGCGGTAGGTGTGACATTAGACTTCTTAAGGAAATCGTAGGATGCCACTAGAGTGCTGTCGTCGGCGAAGCTATGAATTGGATTGAGGGTAGAGGAGAGTAAGTCGTTGATAAAAATAAAAAAAAAGTTGTTGATAAGGCGGAGCCTTGTGGAACGCCAGCGTTTATTTCTAAAGTGTCAGACATAAAACTGTCGACAAGGACACGAATACGACGATTCGAAAGAAAATCCTCAATCCATTGGCAAAACGGATTACCAAGACCAATAGCTCGGCATTTGTCCAAAAGTGCAGTATGCCATACTCGATCAAAAGCCTTTGAGATATCAAGAGCAACAACCTCAGATTCAACTGAATAGTGAATACTGGTATTGAGCTTTTCGCTGAGATATGTTAGAAGATCACCTGTAGATCTTTAACTTCTAAAGCCATATTGCCTATCATGTAAAATACTTCTGCAATCAAGGTATCTCATCAGCCTCTTGTTAACGATAATTTCCATAACTTTGGAAATGACCGAAATAATTGCTATTGGCCGGTAGTTGGAGGGGTCGCTTTTGTCACCTTTTTTAGGAATCGGAGAGACATGAGCAGCTTTCCATTGACTGGTATATCTGCCAGTCGAAAATGATAATGAAAAAAGGTTGCGCATAGGTTTCGAAATGGGAGAGGCAATATGTTTAAGAACCATCGCAGGAATTCCATCAGGACCAATGGATTTTCTAACATTCAGATTTTTAAGCACATTCACTACAGTACGTGTTGTAAAGTACACCCTATGAAGAATTTTAACCCTAGTAGGATCAATAAAGGGTAGTACTGGTGGAGTTTGTACTGTAGAAGGTAGTATAGAATTTGCTGCAAAGGATTTTGCAAACAAATTTACTTTACCAACTGAATCTGATATGATGGAATTATTGTTATCAATCAGCGGCGGAAAGGATGATTCGCAAATGTGCAAAAAGAACGATTGTTCGGAAGATTAATTATTTTACGTTTTAATCTTTGGTTGTAAAGAAACTTTTGCTGATTGATAATTCCCTTGCAATTGTTCCTGGCAACTTTATAGTCCCCAAATGAGGACCCAGACACATTTTTCTTGTACATTTTGAAATGCTCTTCCTTGGCTTCAATTGCTTTCCTGCAGATGTCATTAAACCAAGGCTTGGATTTTGTTTTAACGGGTTTATATGAGCTGGGAATGAAAAGCATGATTGTTTTACTAATGTCATCCGCAGCAAAGTCAACATCCCTATAACGGAAACACATTGACCAATCAAAACCTCCCAAAAAGCTATTCAGACCTACCCAGTCGGCCCGGTTATAGTGCCAGACTAATCTTTTAGGAATAGGATTTCGATTAAGCGATGTACGCATTGGAAAGCTGGATTTAACAAGGCAATGGTCGGAGCCTCCAATTGGGGCGCTAACAGAAATATTGTAGTTTTCAGGATTTAATGTCAGGAACAAGTCCAATGATGTTCATTTTGATTTTCTCGGTCCGGAAATTCGAGTTGGGCTCTTTACAAGTTGAGAAAGTTGAAATAAGTTTGAAAATAGTTCAACTTGTTTGCCTTCCGGGCTATTGTGACTTCAAAAATAGAGCCAGTTTTTGTTGTGCACATTGAAATCACCCGCGACAGCTATACATTCAGGATTCTATTCCAGAATTTTATTGATATTGTCGGATAATTCTTCGATGGCCACAGCAGTTCCCAGTTCACTGGCTTGAGGGGATCTGTTTAAAAAACAGAACAATATTGTAGCATTTTCAACACGAAGTTTAACCCAGAGATAATGAAAAATCGGGTTGGAGCTTTTAAGATCATGAAGGGTGTTGAAAGCTACATTAGAACGTATATATAAAGCGACTCCTCGGTGAGGTATAACATATTTTAAGATCACATAACATATTTTATGTTCAATTTCATAGAACTAACTATGGAAAACACGAACCTCTAAATAGAATGATGTCCTTATCTAATAAGTATAAACAAACTATTAATTTTGAACTTTCTAAACTTACTTTAAAGAGGAATCTTTATTTGCATCATTAAAATTTAAGGAGTACCTTTAGCTTGTTACTCATTTTAATTAATTTTTATTGTTTTTTTTATTTTTCTTCTCTTTTTTATTATTAAAATTGTGTGTTACATTTTGTTAAAGATTTTTAATTATTTAAAGTTTAATTTAATATTATTAATATAAATTTGTATTTTTTGATTTATTTTTAATAGTTTTGTAATTAATTCTTATTACTTAATACATGTTAATACTTTATTAGTTTTTAAATTTATACTTTGTAACGTGTTTGAGTTAAGCATGAGTCAGTTAAATAAATAAATAAATAAATAAATACATTACATGCGATTCGCATTGTATATTTTTCTGGATTTGCGAAAGACAGTTTATGTCATTCATGTTCTTCATGCACATTACTTTTAATGTATGTATACATATATATAAAATAAAAGCGAATGTTTGTCTGTTTGTGATTTATAGACTCGAAAACTAAATCGATTTCGATGAAATTTTAAGTGTGTACTACTGAAATAAAAGGGAAGGTTTAAGGCTTGACTGCTTTTTAAAATTCTGACTGGTTTGAGCAGCTGCTATACATTTCTTGAGTGAAAGTATTTGATTCGAACTTTTCAAATACGAGTAAAGTATTTAGAAAAGTATTTCAAATACTGTTCGGAATTATTTTATGTTAAAACAAGAGAAATGAAGGGTTGGTAATTAAAACAATTCAATGGATTATTTTTTTTATTGACTATTTGTTAGACATTAAAAAAATTAATTGTCACGTTTTCTGTTGCGAAATGTGTTTTAAAATTAAAAGTTAAAGTACTTAATATATAAAATAAATGTAAAAATATAAACAATTTTCGATCGATTGTCAGATCTATTTTACTATATATGAGGGGCTCAGAAGCATAGTGGCATAACCCACATTAAAATTACTTTGCAGAAAATGCAATTGAAAAAAAAGGAAATTTTAAAAAACCAACAGTCGCTTTATTAAAGTTATATTGTCTTAAAATACAAACTTAATATTCTTATTTTTTTTAGTACTTTAGGTTAGTTATTGCTATTTCAATCTAACTTTACAAAAATGCGATTTTTTTGTGGCTTAAGCCACTTTGGCATTACATATAAATGAAAATATTAAAAACACTTGTGGCATAATTTAAATGTTTTTTTTATAATTGAATATTTATTTTCTGAAATAACGAAATAAAAAAACAAAATTATTCTTAAAAATTATAAACTAATAAAAAATAAGTATTAAAATATTAAATAAAATAGTATTTTACACTTAATCTGCCAAGTCCGTAAAAATAATTTTATCGACATGGTTTGCACTTTTCAGATTTTCATAATATTTAAATTAAAATTAATACTATTATTTGATTCATTTTGATTTTTTATTATTTGATTTAAAAATGAATAGGAAACCTCTAAAATTAATATAGAATGTAAATTTTTATTTACTTTTAATTCGAACATTGTTATTCCGAAATAGTTTTATGTTTTACAGAAATAGTAAATACTATAATTCAGAATTGAATAACTTTTCTACATTCAGTTTTATTATCTTTATTATATTAATTTTTTTTCAAATAATTGTTATGATATCAATTGTTTTCGTGATAAAAAAAATGACAATTACATATTTTAACCACATATTTACTTTGATTAATGCACTTTCATATCGGCAGATTTATATAAATTGTAGTTTTGTCAAGAAACTAACCTATAATGGCAAAAAAAGGAATTATGAATATACTTATTTAAACAACATATTTTTCAATTGTAATTTACATTTTTTATTTTACTTTTTTGCACATTTGTTATTTTTTATGCAACATTTAAATCAGTTAAATCAATTTTTTTCACTTATTCTTTTAATATTATTATTTATAATATTTACAATAAACTTTACAACAATAATTATGGTTATGACAAGAAAAAAAATAATAACAATAAACTGTTTTATATATTTAAATAAATTAACCTACAAAAGAAAGAAAAAAATACATTTTCACATAAAAATTCATAAATATACATATTTTATTCCAAACATTCTATTTTTCACTATGAATTTAAATTTTTTATTTGGCTTTTTTTTACATTTAATATTTTTGGTATCACTTTTAAACTTAAATTTAAATACATTTTTTACAATATAATTATCTAAAATATTACATATAAATGAAATTTCTATATTAATCTTCACTATAATAATAAAAAAAATAATAACTATAATCTATCTTATACATTTAATTATTGTCACATGTACACGTTCTTATAGGCAAATTTATACTAATAATTATATTTTCATTAAGAAATTAGTCAATAAGAGAAAGAAGAGGAATTATATTTATGTTTACAAATTATATGCTAAAAAAGAGACAAATAAAATAATTTTGTTTTACCGATACGATGATAACATCTGATAACATAAATATTGAAGATAGTTTAAGAGTTAGTCACTTTACAGGGTTAGACAACATTTTCTTAAAAAGCAATTATAAAAAAAATTTTAATACGATTTACTTGAACATACAAAGTATTAGAAATAAATTATACGATTTAGAAATTCTGGTTAATAGTTTTGAATATGAGATACATGCAGTAGTTTTGTCGGAAATATGGTTGCATGAATCAGAGAACAAATTTTTTAATTTACCGGGTTACACGGCTTATTTTTCAAATCGTGCAAAATCATATGGTGGTGTTGCTATTTATGTTAAGGAAAATATTAATAGTACCTTAATTTTTAAATCTGAATTTAACAAATCTAATTTTTTATGTGTTAAGTTATTGAACCACAATTTTAATATATTAGCGGTTTACAGATCTCATGAAACTGATGTAAATGATTTTTCAAGTAAATTAGATGAAATCACTAGTGATTTTAGAAAATCTTTAATTCTTGGTGATTTTAATATAAATATAATAAATGCTGATCATACCACTAGTAATTATATTAATACGTTACTCTCAAACGGTTTTGACATTTATAACAAGAGGAGTGTAAATTACGCCACCAGAATTGGCAACTCTTCAAAAACGGTTATTGACCATTTCATAACCGATATGATTAATTTAAAATACGACTTCTATATTTCCGATACTCCTCTATCCGACCATCGATTATTTTTTATAAGTTTAAACCAAAAACCAATAACAGATCAATCAATCTGTTTGAAAACAATTTTAGATTATCAAAATATTTCAAATGATGCAATTTGGGAAAGACTTAGTAATTTCACTAATTTTGACTCGCTTGTTAACGAATTAAATGAAACTATAAAAAAGTTTACTAAGAGTATTCCTTTGAAAAAAACTAAAAGAAAAAATGAGTGGATGACGGATGAAATTATAAACAAAATTAAAGTTAGAAACTCATATTATAAATACAAAAAAAAATATCCGGGTGATCCACATGTTCGAAATTTGTTCAATAATTGTAGGCAAGAAGTAAAACGTTTAATTATACAGGCTAAAAAAAAATTCTGCTCTGATGAGATCATACGAGACCCTTGCAATGGTAAAAAACTCTGGGATCTATATAAAAGGATTATTTTCAACAAAACTTCTCATACTTCTTCAAGCAATATTAAGACACTTGAATGTAATAATCTTACAATTACTAATGGATGTGATATTGCCGAATATATGAATAACTTTTTTGTCAATGTTGCGGATGAGTTGAATATTCCAAATAATCAAATTGATTATGAATATCTGAATAATTTCCGTATTATTCTTTCTGATTTTAAATTAACTGAGACAACTATTGGAAAAGTTAACTCTGCGATTGTCTCACTCAAAATTTCTGCTGCTACTGGGTATGATAGTATTTCAGCTAAATTTATAAAAAGATTTTCAGAGCGTTTGTCTCCCATATTGGTCAAATTTATGAATCTCGCTTTTGAAAGTTTTAGCTTTCCAGATTCTCTCAAGTTGGCAACTATCACTCCGATTTTTAAGAACGGTTGTGCGACGAGTGCAACCAATTATAGACCAATTTCAGTTCTTAGTTCTTTTTCTAAAATATTTGAAATTATCATTAGAAATCGAATGCATAATTTCATGAACAACAAAATCCTTCATGATGAGCAATACGGCTTTGAGAAAAATGCAAGCACAACCGCGGCCTGTCTTAGTCTCAATGATTTTATTTCAAAGAGTATTGATGAAAAATATTACGTGGCTTGAGTTTTTTTAGACTTTCAGAAGGCTTTCGACTGTGTCGACCACGACATGCTTTTGCACAAGCTCTCAAAATTAAATTTAGATAGAAATCACTGCAGATTTTTCAAATCATATTTGCAGAATAGACAACAAGCCGTTCGGGTTTGTAATTTTACTAGTAATTTAAAAATAATAAAAAAAGGTGTTCCGCAAGGGTCAATTTTAGGGCCAGATCTCTTTAAAATTTATATTGACGACATAACCCGGCTTAACTTAAAAGGAAAAATCCAATTATATGCGGATGACGCAGTCTTAAAATATGCAGTGAAAACAGAGCAAGAACTAAAAGATGCTATTAATTATGATTTGATTATTATTATAGAGTGGTTAGAAAAACACAGAATTGTTATAAATGTAAGCAAAACAAAAATCTTAGTTTTTGAAAATAAAAATTTCAACTCCTTGGATTTTTATTTAAATAACAACAAATTGGAGGTTGTTAAGACCTTCAATTACTTAGGATTAAGGCTTGACAGCAGGTCAAGATGGAGTGACCATGTAGATCACATTATTAAAAAAATTACTCCTTATATTTTTATTTTAAGACGACTAAAAAATTTTTTTCGCCAAATGTCCTGTATATAATTTACTGTTCGTATATATTGTCCCATTTAAAATATCTGAACCCTATTTGGAGTAGGGCACCACAAATTATATTAGCAAAATTAAATATATTACAAAAAAAAGCCATAAAAATTATACATTATTATCCAGTTTTATTTCCAACTGATTGCTTATATACGGAAAAATATATCAGTTTTATGAGTATATGTAACCGCGAACTTTACATAACAGCATTTAAGATTATTAACAACCAAATCAGACACAGCTTCGTCTTAAACAAAAATATTGACATCCATAACCACAATACGAGAAATAGGCCTAATTTTTATCTAACCCTTTTTAAAACCAGCAACCAAAAAAACAATTGCCTTTATAATTGCTTAAAAATTTATAATGATCTGCCGAATGATATTAAACTGGTAAACAATATACGCATCTTTAAAAAAATTATTTCTGAACTTGTTCCATATGATCTACTCTAGGTAGATCATATGAAACAGTATTGTTTTGTTATTCATGAGTTTGTTTTTTTTTTTTTTTTGTCATTTAATTCATCTTGTCTTTTTTTTTATTACAATAATATTATTTTATTATCATATTTCATTTTTTTGGGTACCTGAAGTTGTTATGTGGTATATATTAATGTATTATGTATTATATACAAGTAGAATTTTATAAGACCGCACAGCGAAAGCTAAGGTCATTAAATCATTTTATGTATTTTAACTATTAAAAAAAAACTAGTTTTAAGTTACAAATTATTTTTTTTTGTATTAATATAGATTATTTTGAATAAAGAAAAAAAAAAAAAAAAAAAAAAAGTAATAAAATTAAATACACACCATTAATTTTCGCTAAATAAATGGGGAAAAAGCAATTGCGAAACTGGAAATGGATAACCCTAATACTTATACAGACATACTTGATCGATTAAAACAATAAAAAAAATTTTTTTTTGCATGTGGGTTATGCCACTATGCTTCTGAGCCCCTCATATATAATATCTATTTTAATTGCTACTTTTCATATATCTCTTAAAAAGAAAACTTCAACTAAAAAAATACAGAAATGCGGTACTGATATCGAGTTGTATCTATCATAATATAGCTAGTGAAAAGGCCCATCACATGATGGGTGTCCAGCGAATAAAAAAGTTTTCTTAAATACTGTATTGTATTGTTAATCCGAAAGCAATCATTTTTAAATAATAAAATTTTAATTTTGCTTTTTCTTTTTTTGAGTAGCAAAACAAAATTCGGTTACGTGCTGGGAGTGGCTCATCTCTTATAATACATAATCTTTGATTGAAATCAAAGATTATCTATTACAATAAGATGGGCCACTATCACCACGTGATCAAAAATTTCTATGCTACTCGAAAAAACAAAAAACAAACAAAGAACAACGATTTGGCATATGAATATGATATGAAACGATTTGGCATATGAAATCTGACTATACAGCAAAGTGTGTCGAAAGTGTAAAACCCAAAATAAATTTAAATAAATTGTAGTTTTAAGATATCAAAAAATTTTAATTTTTTTTTTTTTGAATATTTAATCCAAAATTTTAAAAACGATTTACTGAAACAAATAATTTGAAAAGTATTAGGGTAAGTTCACATGGGATGCATGCATCCGGATGTAAACATTTGATTGATTGGAAAAATGTATCGTATTCATGACATGCTCTCCCTTTCGCTCATTTTAGATGCAAAATTTTTTTCATCCTCTATACGAAGCATACAAAATGCATATTTTTTTAATGTCAAATACAGACGTAAAATCAAACGTTAAATACATATTTTGAAATGTTTTAGATGGATATAACAAAAAGAAAGAAATTTACAATTTTATATATGTATTAATAAATTATATTTAGTTTATATTAATTTTAATTCTTTCTTACATGAAATAACAATTTTCTCTGGTTTAACCATTTTGTATTTTGTAAATAAAAAATGTTTTCATCAAATGTCAAAACAATATACACATACTAGCTGAGGTACTTTCAAATAAAGCTTTCAAAATAAAAATGTCGCCGTTTTGCGTCTCGCGGACGAGTGAATGCATTATGGTGCAAAATATTCGTTAATATTACCGAAGAGTATACGAAATATAACCGAAATAATTTTAGCATCTGGAAGCATGCATCCCATGTGAACTTACCCTTAGGAATCAAAATAGGATTTTAAAATATATTATATTTATTTTTTGCAAATGGTGAACACTTAACATTTTATGTTTTATATCAAATTCTTTAACATTTTTATTAAATTTTTTTATTAAATTATGAATTTTGACACTAACATACTCTTTGCACCAAATTTGTCCTTTTTAATATTATATTTGTCTTTTTTCAAAATCAAATTCGTCAAATGTATCAATTTCGACAAAATTTAAAAATTTACGTTTTTTTTTATTTAAAAAACCTTAAAGGCTGGTTTTCATTAGACCGATATATCAACAAAAATGTAACCATAGGCAGAAGATACAAAAATGATATGTGTTTGAAAGAGATAAAGCTAAAAAAATATCCATCAAACATTTGAAAATATCGAAGAATATAGAATATAGTTTGCTATAAATATCGTGGATATTTTTAATACAAATATCCAAAAATTATATATCTTACAAAAAAAATTTTCAATACCATCATGGCAATTAAATTTTAAAATGCTATGATTGTATATACAAATATTGAAATTTTTTTTTTATTTTTTTAGAAAGAAACTATATAACTAATTTAAAACTATAAACTATAAAAACTAAATTTTAAACTATATTAAAATTACTATATTATAACTAAACTATATTATTTTTAACAATTTTATAAATAAAAAATTGTAAATTTTAATTTTAAATATAAACATTAATAAATTAGGTTATGTACATTTTTAAGTGTCAAAGTGTTTGTGAAATATAATTTTTTTTTCTCCTTCTTTCCCACTGGTAGATAATGCACTATATTTTTCTGTTTCTAAAGTTACGATAATATCCATGAAATTTCTCATGAAAACCAAAAAAAAGAATTTGATTTTAAAAACAGACAAATTTGATTTTTAAAATTAGGACGAATTTGATTTTGAAAAAAGATAAATATATTCGATTCTTATTCGAACATTCACCGAGTACAGACGTGTTTAAGGAGAGAATTTTACGATTTTAAATTTTTAACAAAAAAATAAAAGATACATAAAATAAAAATAAAAACTGATAAAATAAAATTTTTTTTTTTGTCCATTTCACTCCGCGAGGGAGCATTGGGTTTCCATTTGGCATCTCCATCTCACACGGTTTCCTGTTGATGTTTTTGCATTGTCCCATGTGAGGTTACACTGGCTGAGTTCGTTTATTATGTGCGTCTCCAGATGTTACTTGGATGCGCGCGTCTTCTGCTTCCTTGAAGGTTCCAGTCCAGGGCCATGCGACTTATGTTGTACGGGAGTTTCCTTAGCGTATGGCCTATCCACCTTCATTTTGTCCTTATTAATTGCCTCAGTATGGGTTCTTCTCCTGTAAGTCTCCATAGATCTTCGTTCCTTATTCTGAGCGGCTAGAATATTCTGCAGATTATGGGTAGACAGCGGTTAGTGAAAACCTGTACTTTTTGAATTATGGTGTTGGATAAAATCCATGTTTCGCTACGATACATTAGTACGATTTTCACGCAAGCGTTGAAGATCCGTAATTTTGTTTTCCTTAGGATTCGGTTTTTTTTCCATACCGGGTACAATCGTCCGAATGATGCCCTTGCTTTGTTAAGTCTATTATTTACATCCGCCTCCGCACCACCATCTGTACACATTATACTAGCGAGATAGTTGAAATGGTTGACGTATTCAACTAGATGCTTTTTCAGCATGATGAGATGGTTGTTGGTGCTGTTGATTTTCATCGTCTTAGTTTTGCTGATGTTAATTTCAAGGCCTACGTCAAGTGCTAGCCTTTCTAGGTGTTCTAGTTTGGACTGCATATCGCTAACCTTTTGTGCTAGCAGTACTATGTCATCTGCATAGTGTAGGTCTTCTAAGTCAGGAGTGACGAGTGAAGCTCCTGAAGCTTTTAATGCTCTGCATATGGCAACTCCTTTTACAGTGTCGAAGGCTTTCTTAAAGTCCACGAATAGCAGTTAGAGGGGAGTCCGCCATTCAATCGATTGCACGATGATGATCCTGAGCGTGTTTGATTGGTCTACACAGCTCCTGTGGGGGGGGGGCGGGAGCCTGCTTGCTCGTCGCGTATCTCTGGTTCAATTTTCTCTTGTAATCTGCCTTGTATGATAGTTGCTATGATTTTGTACGCTGTATTGAGGAAAGTGATTCCACGCCAGTTGTTGCAATCTTTGAGGTCGCCTTTCTTCGGTAGTTTAACTATTGCACCCTTTTTCCAAGATGGAGGTAGCCTTTCATTTATCCATGAATCTATGAAGTTCGGCTGATGTATTTTGGCACGCTTATAGAATTTCTGCTGGAATACCATTAGACCCAGCTGCTTTGTTTTTTTTAGCTTGGCCTGTTTGATTACAGTCATAGTTGGTGTGGAAGTGCTAATACGCAGATTGTTTGTGTTGTTTTCCGCTAGTGGTGTTTTGTCTGCTTTGTTTATTTCAATTTTGCTAATTTCTTGGAAATGTTCTCTCCATCTTTTTGGTTGCTCTTGGGTATTAGTTATTTCTCCGCCATTTCTATCTTTTATGGGATGTAATGCTGAGCTCTTTTTGTTGGTGAGTTGATTCACAATTTGGTGGAGTTTTCTTATATCATTTTGTCGTGCAGCTGTTTCTCCATCTGAGGCGAGTTTCTCAAGGAATTTTCTCTTATCTCTTCTGAAGACACGTTTTACTTTCTTTGCTAGTGCTTTGTGTTTCTCCTTGGTGACAATTCCGCTTTCTAGCTTTTGCTTCGAATCTTACCACTGTGATATGAGGTGCCATGTGTTTTCAGATATCTATGGCGTTTGTTCTCTTTTATTTGTACCAAGTTTATTTCTCGCAATCTCATAGACGGCTTTACTAACTTGATTCCAATCTTATTCCTTGTTTAAGCATCTTTCTCGAATTGTGATTATCATGCTGCTTTTGGTGTGAGTCGCCCATTAGAATCAAGATGTCGCCTTTCCGGATAGTGTTAAGAGTATAGGTGAGCTGTTCGTAGAACTCGTCTTTCTATCATCTGCTATATGATCGGCATCTTCTGTTGGTGCATAACATTGCACTAAGGAGATATTTCTAATTTTACATCGGAAACGGGCTATAATAATCCTATCTGATACGGCTTTCCAGCTATGCAAGGAGTTACGCATCCTTCTAGTTATTATTATTCCCAAACCATTTGTTCCACCTTTACCGCTATACAACAAAGTGTTTTCACTAGCCGTGATAATTTCGCCATTCCCATTCGATATAATTTCACTTAAACCCATAATTTGTACTCTATATTCTGCCATTTGTCTTTCTACTTGAGCAAGCCTTGATGTTTCTCGCATTGTTCGGACATTCCATTGTGCAATTCTAGTCATAGTTCGAGCGCCGAAGGTTATTGCCGTGTTATCTTGCCTATTGTATCCGACTTGCCTAATTTCGGTTTTTTTAATCCGCTTATTCTTTCTAAGTAGAAGATTAACCTACTGTAGAAGTTGTCTATTTTGTTTTTTCCTACATAACGCCTAATAGGAGAGACGATGTCATTTGTTCTTATTTCTAACATTGAAGATTCCACATGTAAATCCGCCTTAGTGGTGAAGACGACGTCAACTATTTCCGCCAGATGTCAGTTTATTCCGTTTGATGTTGTTGCGAAACTACCTTTAACGTTAGATAGTGTCAAATTGGTTTCCTTTGATACCTGACATATTGATAATAATTATTGTTTATATTTATTATTACATTAAAGTTATTACTAGAACATGGTTATAGACTTGAATATACGTAATTTATTTATATTATTTATTAACACCAATTCAAAATTAAATTAATACCAATTAATAAATCATTGGAAAGGCTTCCACAAATACCAAATAACAAAAAAATTAAGACAATATAAAAAAACTCAACTGATGAATAACCAATTTTAATTATACAATCAATACCAATTAATTTAAAATCAAAAAAGTTTAATTTAAAAAAAAGAAACAATTACTTGAATGCTTATAAAGCTAAGTTAATCCTAATACAAAGTAATTTATAAAAATATAAATACTTAACTAACAACTAATACTAATTTAAATTAAACAATATTAAAATTTTACTATAACAAATATAAGATAACAATAAATACAACAACAATAAATTAAGAACAATACAAAATAAAATATAAAATAAAATAAAAATACTTAGCTAAATAAAAAATACAAAATTATAATTTTCAACCAATACCAATTAATTTAAACTCAAAAATAATAAAACGCTTATAAAGCTAATTTAATACTTACAAAATAATATATAAAAAATATATAAGTACTTAACTAAACAACTAATACTAATTTATAATAAACAATAATAAATTTTCTATTACAAATATCAGTCAGCATAAAATCAGTATTTAATACATCTAACTCATACTAATACTCATACTAATAGAATTTTGAACTAATCTTAATACTTAATAATTAATTAATCACAACTAACACAAAATATTATCTAAATAAAATAATACTTAATACTAAAAATAATATAACAAGAAACCGCAACTAAGGTAACCAGCTTTACAACAGCTAAAGAAAAATTATTAATCCCATCTAAAAGCAAAATAATATTATAAATATAAAAAAATTAATAATAAAATATAAATAAAATAAATTAAAAGAATAATAAATATACATAATAAAATTAAAACTTAACATGGCTAAACAATGCAATACATGCAAAAAAAATTCTACAGCAAAAGAAAGAGAATCCAATGCAGCTGTTTATGTCGGAAGTTTTTCTACATAAAATGTGCGTCGATAGCTGAAGATATTTTCAAGGCGGTCGAAGCGGGTTCGGCCTCTTGGAAGTTCACCAATTGCCCGTCAAACACAAACGAGTCTTTCATCGTTGTTGGTGATAATAGTGATGGTGAATTCACTGGAGACCGAGTTGAAACTATTAGAAGCCAAGTTAGTGAACCTTATGGAAGTCAAGCTGGTGAACTTATTAAATTATCACATTTGGCCGTTGATGGTAGCTCGATGGAGAGCTACTGGCGAATAAAGTAAAGCAATTGATCTCGGTTGTCAATGGAATACATCAAATTTTGTGCTTTTTCAGCGACCAATTTGATAATCTTCAGCGGCAGAATGCGCAAATTTTCAAAGAGAACGAGTTATTGAAAACAAAAATAAATGAATACAAAATAAAAACTAGAACAATTGAGAACAAAATTAATAGAATTGAACTTCAATATGATATAGAACAACAAAAACTTAATAAAAACAATATAATAGTAGCGGGGCTTCCTAGTAAACTTCAGAATCCAGTGGAAGCTATTTTAAAAATAAGCAATCACATCCATGCAGAGATAACCAAGGATGATATCCAGATGGTTCAAGAGGTTTTATCTACAAGAAATAATAATACTAAAAACATCAAGCAAAATAAAAATTTGAAATTACCTTAGGAAAGCTGAAAAATCCAAGATTTTTAGAATTGAAAATGATAACGATATTGCTTATATTTATAATTTTATTAATAACCAACATTAGTTTACTAACCAGGTACAATTTTCAATTTTTAGGTAGCAATAATAATAAGTACAATAACAATTACAATAACAACAATAATTTAATTTTATTATACAGTTTTAATACTAACCTCATAATCACTTATCAATCTATTCAATTTAATATTTTCATTATAGTAACAATTGTTTTTGCAACAATTACACCACTAATTATTTTTTTTTGAAAACTTTACAAACTTTATATACTATTAAGCATAATACTAACCAAAACTAACCAAATATTAACTATATATACTTTTTTTAGTAAACACTATACTTATCACAATCTTATTCTAAACTTAAAAATATTACAAAATACAATTTTTTTTTTATTACATACTTAAAATTATTTACTTACAGCTTGCACTGAAATTAAAACGTAGTGCAATATATTCCTTTACAATTTTTTACTTTGATTTGTACAATTTTGATTTTAATTTGTTTAGTTTATTTTTATGGTTTTTTAATTCACTACAAACACTTGCACTTTATAAATTTATCAATAATGCACTTTCATTCATATATGTTTATATTTTTTTTACACATGTTCCATATACTTGCTTCACACCTTTAAATATAAAATGACACTATCAATAATTTTTGTCTATCCTTTACAAATGATTTACACTAATTGCAATAATTTCGAATGTAACGAAACTTCTAAGTCAACAATTAACATATCAGAAAAATTAAAATTTTTATGGTGTAATAACTTGTTTCACCTCACTGGTAATTTTTTTAAACTAATACTGCTAATTTTCAATGACAATAATTATTTTTATATAAGGGTGTATCAGCTAAATATATTTATTGCATTTTAACTTCACCATCTGATTATTCCAAAATCATATTCAACTACATGATTGTACTTTTTAATATTTAATGGTGGATTCATTTAATCATATAATTAATATTGACTATCAGCTAAAAATCCATTACTTCACCGAGGTGAATAGTTCTCATATAAATTTCCAATATATTAAAAATTTTAATATTATGTACATGAACATCCAAAGTTTAAGAAATAAATTGTATGACTTAGAACACCTGATTTCCTGTTATAAATGTAAATTACACATTATTGTATTATCTGAAATTTGGTTAAATGAAAGCGAAAATAAGTTCTTTAAGCTCCCTAATTATAGTTGCTATTTCTCTAATCGCGATGATTCCTATGGGGGAGTTGCTATTTACTTCAATCACGATATAGATAGTTCTCTTGCTGTCCAAGTGAAATTTCATAAATCCAATATCTTAGTGGTGAAGTTGATTAAAGAAAGGATAAATATAATAACTATTTATAGAGCACATGAAACGAAAAAGTCGGAATTCATCGAAAAGCTTAGCGAAATTACTAATACTTTTAATAATTAAATAACTCGCTAATTTTAGGCGATTTTAATATTAATTTATTAGAGAAAAACAACCTAAACGTGAAATATTATATAAATAGCTTCCTTTGTAATGGATTTACTATCTGCAACAATATTTCTGAGAAATTTGCTACTAGAAAAAGTGTAACTAGTAGCACGGTAATTGATCATTTCTGACCTCATAACTGATTCATAACTGACCTCTGTAAATACGAATATTTTTTCCATGTTCTAGATAATCATCTACCAGATTATCAATTACTGCTAATAAGTTTCAACAAAAAACCTATTCAAAATTTTCAAAACAATTTTAAAACAATTTTAAACTACGATAGAATAGCTAATCATCCAATTTGGTCAAGGCTCGATTCCTATACTAATCTTGAAGAAATAATTGCAGATTTAAGCACCATAATACTCGATAATACACAGAGGATCTCTTTGCGTAAGAAAAATAAGTCTTTTTGGATGACTGATAGCATCTTAAATAAAATCAAAATTCGAGATACGAATTTCAAATACAAAAAGAAATATCCGGACGATTTACACACATCGGAATTATATAACAAATTTAAAAACGAAGTAAAATACTTAATTACGCAAGCGAAAAAAAAAAATTATTTTGACGAAATTGCTTGAAACCCAAGAGATAGTAAATGCCTATGGAAACTGTATAAAAAAACAATCTTCAATGAAGACGTAAATTCATTCATTCATTCTAAATCCAAAATAAAAACTATCTCGCATAATTACAAACTAATTATTTTATCGATGTAACTAAAGAACTTAGTATAAACAACTCTCCACTAGATCTAAATTATTTCAATAAATTTTAATTTATACCCCACCAATGCAGAGGAAGTTAAAGAAACTATAAATAAATTAAAATCTTCTGCCACAATAGGATTCGACTATATCTCTACTAAATTTATAAAAAAAATTCCAATTGCAATTCACTCCAATCTTAGTAAAGTTCATTAATATTGCTGTTCAAACTTCAATATTCCCAAATTCTCTTAAAACAGCAATTGTAGTACCAATCTACACCAATCTACGAAATATCGCCTTATTTCGGTTTTATCAGCTTTTTCCAAAATTTTCGAGTTAATTATCAAGAATAGATTGCATCATTTTCTCTGTCTCAACCCTATTCTTAGTCAGGAACAATATGGATTCGTAAAGAGTTCTAATACAACTGCGGCTTGTATTAACTTAACTGATTTTATTACTAGAGAAATCGATTCGCGTAAATTTGTGGCTTGCGTATTCCTTGATTTGCAAAAAGCGTTCGATTGTGTAGATCATGATAGTCTACTTATCAAATTATCTAATCTAAGTTTTAACAATAACCAACTGAATCTTTTTAAATTATATCTCTGTAATAGGCAACAATTTGTTCGCATCAACTCTCCTCAAAGTCAGCCAAAGACAATAGGAAAAGGGGCTGCACAGGGTTCTATTTTAGGTCCTGACCTCTTTCAAATATATATTAATGATATATGTCAGCTAAATTTAAAGGGGTACTTCAGCTTTACGCGGATGATGCTGTACTGAAACATGCTGAAAAAAACCAAGTTGACTTGGCAAATACAATAAACTGTGATTTAGAAACTATCAATATATGGCTGGATAAACATCGACTACTATTAAATGCAAAAGAAAACATAATTGTATTTAATAATAAAATAGATCACAATTCATTATTCACTATAAAAACTACCCAATTGAAATTGAGAAAACGTTTAATTACCTGGGTCTTGTAGTTGATAATAGATTAAGGTGGTGTGAGCACATTGACTATGTTATAAAAAAAAATTGTCCATATCTTTTCATTTTAAAAAGGATGCGAAATTTCTTCTCCGATAGCGCCTTGTACAGCATCTATTCATCGTATATACTTTCTCACTTATTTGAACCCTCTGTGGAGTAGTGGATCAATTTTCATGATAAATAAATTAAATATTTTAAAATAAAAAGGCAATCAAAACAATAAAGAGATACCCTACGTTTCATCCAACAAATTTGCTATATTCCGAAAAATATGTAAGTTTTAATCATATATGTAATAGGGAAACCCATTTGTTAAGTTTCAAAATTATCAATAAAACATTAAAACACAATTTCAACTTAGATAGGATGGTCGATATACACAATCACAATACTAGAAACAAATCAAATTACTATTTAAAATTGTTTAAAACGGGTAAACAGAAGAACAATTGTCTGTACAACTGTTTAAAGGCGTACAATAATCTTCCAAGCGAAATGAAAACCATCTACTTATTTTCAAAAAAGAAGTAAACATTTTTTAGGTAATTCGCATAATTTAAACTAATTAAATTAAATTCAAAATAAATTAAAACTTAACTATGCCATTGGAATTTATCTTTGTAGTTAAGTACACTTTGTGTAGTATAAGATTGTAGTATAGTAAAACTTAAAATCTAAGATTTGTAGTCTAAATTAGTATCCTAATCTCTAATGTTACTTAGTTATAATTCCTGAATGTTAATTAGTTTTAATAATTTAAAAATTAGAATGTAGTCAATATCGCAATTAAAATTACAACTAGAATAAATTTCAAATTAAAATTAAAAATAAATTTAATGTAAAATAAAAATATATTTCAAGCTTTTAATAAAATTAATTTTAAATAAGAATCAATAAGAATCTAATAATAATAAATTTATATATTGTTTAATCTATACGACCACACAGCTCATGCTAAGGTCTTTAAAATTTTATTATAATCATTGTATACTTAATTAATTCATTGTAAATTTCACCTAAAAAAAAATTGTTTAATACAACATAACATATTTTAAAAAATGATACTTATCTTTAATTTCTTCATCTCTAATAGCTCAGAGATATCCAGTCTTCATTTCTCCGATAATTCTAATTCCTATTAGAATTATTTTATTTTAATATTTTTGTAAACATGTTGTTTACAAGAATATTAAAATACTTGTTATTTGACAGTTGTCATCGTAATAAATTAATTAACATATGATGAAGTAAGCCGCTAGTGGAACTAGTTATCGATAGTCGAAATCAAACAAATAATAAATCAATCAATTAGTGAAGATTGATTAATTTAAAAATTCAAGTTCAAAGAGTCAATGACCTTTTGTTTTTTTTTAGAATAGCAGTTATGCCTAAAGGTATAAAAGAAGAAGAAAAAAAGGATAATCATCTCAGATATACGTGGACGTGGATAATAATATAATTGAATTTTAAGTTGTTTTTAAACATTGAAATTAAACAGTTTATAGTTTTGTTAAATAGTTTTTTTTATATACTTTAAACTTTGAAATTGAACAGTTTTGTTAAACATTTTTAGTAATTTTTAAACATTGAAATTGAACAGTTTTGTTAAACATTTTTATATACTTTAAACTTTAAAATTGAACAGTTTTTTTAAACATTTTTAGTAATTTTTAAACATTGAAATTGAACAGTCTTGTTAAACATTTTTAGTAGTTTTTAAACGTTTTTTTATATACTCTAAATATTGAAATTTATATCATTTATATTTTTTTAACATTTGTTTTAATTATAAAGTTAACTAGTAAATTTAAAGTTATCACGATAAGATTTTACAAAATATTTTTAACATTAGTATTAATAAATAAATTAACTTATAATTACATAAAAAAAAAAGATTCTATGGTGTATTTTTTTTGAATCCTACATTGATCATGTTTTTTATTGGAAACCATATTAATTTAGGCGATTGTGTTATTTCATCTATTTTATGCTTGTATTACTGATCACGTTATATTTAAAACTATCGCTAAAGTCAAATCCAACTAAAGCAAAATCTTCTAAAATTTCCTTGAATTTTAAACAAATCAACTTTGATCTATTTATTTCAAAGCGTAATTTGGAAAATTGGGAAGATGTGTATTGTGAATCTAATGTGTCTAATGTTTTGAAAATTTTGTAAACATTTTATCTAATTATTTACATGATTATCTATTCCTCAAGACAAAATTGCAAGAATTCTAAAAAACTGGAACCTTGGATGAATATTACCCTTCTTAACAAACTTAATATCCGAAATAATCTTTTCAAAACTGTAAGAAAAAATCTGAATTATGAAAGATTAAAAAAACATTATAAGAAATTGTGCAAGGAAGTTAATAACGAAATAAAAATTTGCAAAGATAACTATTATATCAACCAATTTAATCTAATCAAAGCTAATAGTAAAAAGGAATGGGAAGTAGTCAATTCTCTTAAATAGGAAAAAAAGTAATAATATCATTAATCTTAGTATCAATAATGAATTTGTTCCGGAACCAGTAGAAATTGCTAATTGTTTTAATAAATTCTTGTCCTGCATTGCGAATGAGCTTAGCATTAGCTCTAATATTTTAGGTTATTGCGATTGGAATGTCATTGACGATCCAATTCAGGAAAATAGTTTTTATTTTGAACCTATCTATGGTTCAGGAATTTTAGCTACTATCTCTAAATTGAAGCATCTCCAGCTATAGGTATTGATGGTTTTAACAGCTTCATATTGAAAAAAATTTCTTTTCAAATTCAAATGATGTTCTCTTTCATTTGTTTAATATAAGTGTGTTTCATGGTTCTTTTCCGGACATCCTAAAACACGCCGAAGTTTTACCTTTATTCAAAAAGGGTGATCCACTATGTATTAACAATTACCGACCTACTTCACTTTTATCTGCTTTTTCTAAAGTTTTTGAAAAACTAATTAAGCGAAGAATTATGTATTTCTTAGATAAAAATCAAATATTCAATAACTGTCAGTTCGGCTTTTTAAAAAACAAATCTTCGGAAGGAGCTTTATTGAAATTCGGTTCTGAAATTTATAATGATTTAAATAATTACAAAACTTCCTCCGCACTCAGATGTCAAAAAAGATGTCAGATGTCTTCAAAGCCTCAGATGTCAAAAAAGCTTTTGATTTTGTAGATCATAATCTCCTATTACAGAAACTATCCAAAGCTGGCTTCAGAGGCTTTATTTTACAATGGTTTCATTCGTTTCCCTCAAACAGAAAACAAAGAGTGAAAATTAACAATATGACCAGTTCTTTTACTCATATAACATGTGGAGTTCCGCGAGGGTCTGTTCTCGGCCCTATCTTCTTTTTAATTTATATTAATTCACTCTTTATGCAGCAATTTAAAGACTTACAGATTGCATTTGCAGATGATACTGCTTTTACTTATGCTGCCTCTAACATCAATGAGTGTGCAGAGTTTATGAGTCATGATCTAATAGTACTTCGTAGTTGGTTTGGTAAACACAAACTCGCTATGAGTGAAAAAACCAAATTCATGATTTTCAATATATATAGCTCACCTTCACAAAATTTTGATATTTTCTATCATTCACCTTTCTGTCGCTCCCTCAATACTAATTCTGTCACCAAGTGCAATTTCAATTGTTTTAAGGTTGAAAAGGTTGATCATTTTAAATATTTAGGTATAATTATTGACTCTAATATGTCATGGATTGAACATACTAAATATCTAAAAAAATATTTAAATAATGTTATTAGGAACTTATATCTAGTAAGTTTCTACAGTTCTACTAAAGTTATTTACAGTAAAGTATTTACTATGATCTCTAAAGTATTTACTATGATCTTTTTCATTCTAAACTGCAATACGGTATTGCTTGTTGGGGTGGTGCATATTTTAACATATTACGTTGCTTAATTACGTTTCAAAAATTTGCAATAAGAGTGATAAGTAAGTGCTATAGACCATAACTTATTTGTTTCATTTGATATTCTTACAATAAGAAACCTATACTTCTACAAGACTCTGAAAACTTTTTTTATTAGATCAGGCTATCTTACCACCAGAGGCAATAGTTCTTATAATTTAAGAATTAATAATAGTAATCTTGTAGTAGTACCACATTTTCGTAGGATTCATTTTTGTCATTTTTATATAATAACAGCTCCAAAAATTTTTAACAAATTGTTTAAATTTGATATTAACAAGATATTAGGACTATTAGAATACTTTCCAAATTTCTTTTCAAATCAAAGATCTGGCTTTTAAATTTCAATACTAAGAACTGCGAAAGATTGTTAAATGTTTTAATATAAGAATCGAAATTTAATTCTTTTTTGTTTATAATTTATAATTTTAATTTTGCTTTATGATTTTGTAAAATAGTTTAATTCTTATTACGCAAAATTTTTTGTTTTATTCCCATTTTTTTTTGTTTAACTTTATAATTGTAAAATTTCATAACACTATGTATCTATGGAAATGTTCATTAACTCTGTTGTCAAGCAAATACATTTTATACCCCAACGACAACAAATTTTGATTTAAATTTTAATTTTTAAACTAGTATATAGACTAAATAATTTTTTTTTGTTTTTTTCAATCATTTGACTCATTCTAGTAACTATATAGTATCAGAATGATTTTTAGCTATTTTTATTCAAATTTATTATACTTCTTTAATCATGATTTATTATATCCTAAATCTTAGTATTAGTTATCATTTTATAAGCTTAATTTAAGAACTTAATAATAAAATAAAAATAATGAATAATAAAAAAAAAAACAAGTAAAAGTAACAGTAAGTCGATGCAACCGACTTATTTATACCCTACACCTAAAAAATTCAAATTAAATTAAAAATCCATAAGTTATTTTAGTTAGGTATTTAATATAACTAAGCTAAAAAAATAAATGAAAATAAATTTAATAAAAAAAATAAATTTTACAACCTTTGTACAAAATTTCAGATTACTATCTTTATTAAATTCGAAAATATGCTTGTTAGGTCTTGGGAAGTGTGTGAAGGCACGCGGACCACCACCCCAATTCATCTCAAATTTTAGAGACATCAACAGGGTAAAACATTCTTATATCAAATTTCAAGTTTATATATTTATTAATTTCGAAGATATGCTTGTTTGGTCTTAGGAGTTGTGTGGCAGATACCCGAACAACCATTCTAATTCATCTTAAATTTTGGACAAATCAGGGATTCAGGAAACAACACCCTAGTACCAAATTTGAGGTTTCTATCTTTATTAATTTCGAAGATGTGCTTGTTCGGTTTTGGGAGTTGTATGGGAGGTACCCGAACGACCACTTCAATTCATCTCAAATTTTAGGCAAATCAGGGATTTAGGAAACAGCACCCTCGTATCAAATTTGAAGTTCCTATCTTTATTAATTTCGAAGATATGCATGTTCGGTTTTGGGAGTTGTATGGGAGGTACCCAAACAGCTCCTCCAATTCATCTCTAATTTTGGACAAATCAGTGATTCAGGAAACAACATCCTAGTACCACATTTGAAGTTTCTATCTTTATTAATTTCGAATATATGCTTGTTCGGTTTTGGGAGTTGTATGGGAGGTACCCGAACGACTACTCCAATTCATCTCAAATTTTAGGCAAATCAGGGATTTAAGAAACAGCACCCTTGTATCAAATTTGAAGTTCCTATCTTTATTAATTTCGAAGATATGCATGTTCGGTTTTGGGAGTTGTATGGGAGGTACCCGAACAACCACTCTAATTTTGGGGATATCAAGGATTCAGAAAAACACACCCTCGTACAAAATTTTAAGTTTCTATCTTTATTAATTTCGAAAATATGCGTATTAGGTTTTGGGAGTTGTATGGGAGGTACTCGAACGCATGGTCCGATTTCGCCCATTTACAATCCCCGCCTTACCTTAGTCATTGTTAACCTACAGTATAAACTTTATCAAGATAGCATCATTATTTTTTGAGTTATCGTGCGTACGGACGGACGGACATCGCTAAATCGACTCAGGCGGTGATCCTGATTCAGAATATATATACATGTCTATACCTAACTCGCTTCCTTTTGGTGGTTACAAACACCATACCAAAGTTAATATACCGTATACTTAATGTGTAGGGTAAAAAAGAAAAGGAATCTTATAAGAGATTATTCTATAATGCATTGTCGTTTTATTGGAGGAATTATTTTTGCTCATAAAAACAAATGTCAATTGTCGTCAGTGTCAACCATACCAATACCCAATACAATATTATGAAATATGAAATTTATGATTGTTCTTTTTTTTTTTTTAAACAAAACTAAATAAAAACAATTTTTTTCTCTTTGCTCTTTTTTTTCTTTTGCTCATTAATTTGCTTTTCGCTTCAGTTTGTTAGTATTTACAGATTAGTAATTAATAATGTGTTATTATTTGTGCTGCTATATACTAGTAATAATATTATATAATATCGTATGTTAATGTACATTACTACTTTGTACATATAAATTATAATTGTAGTTGGTATTGGTTGGTACATACATATATAGTAGAATTAAAATAAAGATTAAAGAGTATAAAAAAGGTCACGCGAATAGCAGCAGCAGGAGCAGCAGGAGATTGTCTTTCATTATTAAGATAAGATAAGATCATATTGATTAAAACATATTAACTCAAAAAAATTACCAAATTTTACAATATTGTTGCTACTGTTACTGATAACTGGTCAAATTTTGTGAAGGTAATAATTATTTTATTATTAATGAAAATGGATTTCCAAATTAATTGAAAAATTATATTAACATTTACTTTACTTCATTTTATATTTAAACTAATATCTTTACTTGGACATCTTGTTATATAATTAAATATTGTATGTATTTATCCATTAGTACATTGTAAGAATAAAACCAATAAAAATATAAAAGATCACTCTAATTATAAAAAAAAACTTATTGTACGATACACGATATCATATCAGAAAAATATTGTTTTTGTATAAACTTCTTATAATTTCTTGTACGAGTAAAAACACATGAAATAACAATAAATTATACACAATCAAATAACTTATAGCTAAATAGTCTTAATAAAGAATTAATTCATTAACTATTAACAAAATTAACGTAAATATTAATAAAATCCGTAAAAAATTATAAATGCAACAATTTTTAACCGAAATTGAATAAAATGTGTCTAAAGAAATTAAACCATTGAATATTTAAAAATCTATTCTTTCCTTAATAAGTGTATTGAGAATGGAATATAATTTTTTTACGCATTTAAGGAGTTTGGAGTATCAGAATAGCACAGGTTGTGTTCCAGTAATTTTGAAGCTGATTCAGAGTATGAATTTGCCGAAGTTGCTGAGGAAAGTGAAACTACGGAAGCAAAACTGTAGTTTGCTGAAATTGTCGAGTTCGATGTAAATTGTTTGCCGGTTCTTTTAAGATGTACTTGTCACACTTTAAATCTTTTGGCTGCGACAGATTTTATAAATATTTTTAAAAAAAAGATACTGTAGAAGCATAAAAAAGTTAGTATATACTCCGCAATTCTTAAAACTTTCTTGCAATTGCCTATCTACTTTTGTCTGTAAATCTATTATTGAAAGTAGCTTATATGTTAAGTTTGTTTAATAAATAATCATGCTTTGTTTATTCCGCCAATCATGGGTGTTTACTGTAGTTGTAATTATACTGTGTATAAAGTACAGTAATATGTATTTAAATTTTCTCTAAATGCTAAAAATTATACACCACAAAAAATTTAAAAATTTCAAAGACTGATTTAAATACAAAATTATTATTAAAGTTTAAACATATTTATTATTATAACAATTTCATTCTATTATAACAATTTGAGTTCTCCTAACCTTATGCAAAAAAATTAGTAGGATGAAGATATGAAAAGTTTTGTTTAAAAGTTTTTAAAGTTTATTATTTTAAAGTTTATTAATTGTTCTAAATTTAACTTTGTGGTTACTACATCAGTTATGTTTTAATTTGCAATTTAAAAAGCTTAAGCTGTAGTGCTGAATATTTTAAATTAGGATAAAAATATGAAAAGTTTTTAAAGTTTTGGGTTTAAAAATTTCAAAGTTTGGTTTAAATACAAAATTATTATTAAAGTTTAAACATATTTATTATTATAACAATTTCATTCTATTATAACAATTTGAGTTCTCCTAACCTTATGCAAAAAAATTAGTAGGATGAAGATATGAAAAGTTTTGTTTAAAAGTTTTTAAAGTTTATTATTTTAAAGTTTATTAATTGTTCTAAATTTAACTTTGTGGTTACTACATCAGTTATGTTTTAATTTGCAATTTAAAAAGCTTAAGCTGTAGTGCTGAATATTTTAAATTAGGATAAAAATATGAAAAGTTTTTAAAGTTTTGGGTTTAAAAATTTCAAAGTTTGGTTTAAATACAAAATTATTATTAAAGTTTAAACATATTTACCAAACGTCAAATTTACATTCTATTATAACAATTTGAGTTCTCCTAACCTTATGCAAAAAATTAGTAGGGTGAAGATATGATAAGTTTTTAAAGTTTGGTTTAAATACAAAATTATTATTATTAAAGTTTCACCTGATTCTATTATAACAATTTGAGTCCTTCTAACCTTATACAAAAATGTTTATTTGTCTACACTCGTCGGAAAGTATGCAAAAAAAAAAACGTTACAAGTAAATAGGGTTGATTCTTGTTGATTTTTTAAATTTTAAAATAATTTAAAATTTAATTCAAAGTTATTGAATATTTTAAATTAAAGTTGGTGGTTAGTATATCAATTATGTTTTAATTTAAAATTTAAAAAGCTTAAGCTATAGTGCTGAATATTGGTAAAAATATGAAAAGTTTTTAAAGTTTGCTTTAAATACAAAATTAAAAAAAGTTTTAAAACTTGATGTGAATGCATTTAAGTTTTAAGTTGAACAGTTATAATTAAATAAAATATTATAACAAAACATTCCATTTAAAAATTATTTTGTATATCTACATTTAATAAAAGCGGTTGAAATAAAACGGTAAAAATTATATTGTTAATAATATAAGCCGTGGTCATGAAATACAAATTAAAAACGTGATCAAGTTCAAGTTAAAAGTAAAAAAAATTAATAAAACCTAGGTTTAAAAAGTTGTTTTTTAATATTAAATAACAGCATTGCATTTCTTACTAAAAGTTTTTAAATTATTTTTTCATTAAATAATATCTTATTTATTTATCCATGAATCATGTTTTTTATCAAAGCCAAGCCACCTAACCAAAACTTGATTTCCTTTTTTTCTTATTATTTTTTCTACAAGGTAAACATTAGGAAGTTTAACAGATGTAAGTTCAGGTTCATAAAAACTGCCTTTTATTGGTTTTTGTGTGTAATCAAGTGAATTGTATGTTATTGGATCAGTTCTTTTTATTTTCGTTATTGTATTTCTGTTTCGTTTCGTTATTTTGTTGACCAATTAGGTTGATAACCTTTTGCAAATATACCTTTAAATTTACTTATACGAACAAAATCTCCAACTTTGTATTTTGCTTTTCGGAATACTTTTAATTTATTGTAGACAGTTTTTAATAGCAATTTCTCATTTTTCTTTGTAACCTTTTTAGGTGGAAGTTTAATTGTATGATGATATGTTGAGTTATATTTTTCTATTAGCGATGGTAGAATAGTTAACCATTTATATGTGCCTTGTAAACTAAATTGTTTCCACATCGTGTTTTTTAGGGTACGATTAAAACGTTGTACATTTGATGCTTTTAGTTCTGAATATGTATGATAATGGTTAATTTTATTTTTCTTCATTAAATTTTGAAATTTTTTGTTGAAAAATTCCGTACCTTGGTCAGATTGTAAATTTTTTGATTTTTTACCAGCACGCTTAAAAATATTTTTCATTGCGGTTAAAACATTATCAGCGCTTTTGTTTTTAACCGGTTCAGCATACGCAAATTTGGAAAATGTATCAATAACTGTTAATAAATATTTATATCCCTTATTGAATTTTGCATATGGAATCATTTCAACCAAATCAATTTGCCAAGTATCATTTAAACCCTTTTGAATAAATTTTCTTCGTGTAAATTTTCTTTTAGCACCTCTATGAATTTCTGACACAACTTGTAACCGTGACATTATTCTCATACCATTTAATTAAATTCTCTAAAGTGATTCTATAATTTTCTGTTGTATGACATTCGCATGTGTCTGGTCCAGAAGTAGAATTATCATATGCCCATGGACAAAGGGCAAAATGAGTACCATAAACTGAAGTGTACTTATTTACTCCAGAAAAATTTTTAATGTATATTACATAAATATATGTAATATTAGTTTCTTATGATCATTCAATAAGACGGAGGAATATATATTTAAGAAGTCCTCTACTTCCATAATTCAAAATGAATGTACCAAGAATATGTTCGCTGTTTTTATATTAACTTTCAATTTGTATTTTAAACTCAGTTTCTCATCAGAGACAGATCAAAAATGATTAATTTTATTCATCCATTTACAATGATGATAGCAGGACCATCTGGATGTGGAAAAACAACATTTGTGTGTAACTTAATTGAAAATATTAACAGATTGATTTACCCGAAAATTGAAACAATAAAATGGTGTAACCCAGAAATTTCTGCTATTCCGAACAATATAGATTTTCCTGATATAGACTTTTACACCAGTATTCCGAAAGAGTTTAGTGGGAATGAAAATAGACCTACTTTAATTGTTTTAGATGACTTAATGTTAGATTCTGCGAATAAACAAGTATGCGAACTATTTACTAAAGGTTCGCACCATCGTAATTTATCTATAGTATTGTTAACGCAAAACGTTTTTCATCAGGGGAAATTCTCACGAGATATTTCATTAAATCGTAAATATTTAGTGCTTTTCAAAAACCCTCGAGACAAATCGCAGATTTTTTCTCTTGCTAGACAACTATATCCAGAAAATATAAAGGATTTCTTGAAAGTATATAATGAGTCAACATCAAAACTACATGGTTATATTGTGTTGGATTTAACACAAGACATTAATGACTTATTTCGTATTAGAACTAATATTTTTTCAAAAGAATATTGTATATGTTTCTGTGATACAGGTGATTTGAACAACAGTTGTCAAAAATATGAAACGATTGAAGAAAAACCAACATATATTACATGTACTAGGAAAGTGCAACAACAAGAAATTTCGTGAAAATATTCTTAAATATTGTGATGATGATATTATAAAAACTATTGCTGAAATTGCGATCAATATATTAAATGGAAACAATAAAATAACACCAGCACAAAAAGCAAAATTAAAAAAACATAAAAAACAATTAAGATTCCTAGCCTTTGCAAAGAAGAGTATAAAACCCAAACGAAAAATTTTAGTTCAACATGGTGGATTTTTACCAACTTTAATAGGAACTATATTATCTGGTGTAATAGGAAAATTGCTCAGACATAATGCAGCGAATGATTATTATGTCACCAGAAATATTTTCAAAATTTAGCAAATTATTTCAAGATCATAAAAATTTGGATATATTAGATCAAAAAATGAAAAAAGTTTTATATGATAAAAACTTAAAACCATTGCAAAAATGGTACTTATACCGTCAAAACCTCCTCAAATATGGAATTAACAAAAGACAAGCAAAAAGATTACCAGAAAAGACTCATAATCTTACATTTGATACAGGTACTCAAACAAAATTCTTTTCTAAACGAAATGCATATACAGAAACTGAATTTCCTAAATACAAATCAATATCAACAAAGACCAATTTTGTACCTTTAGTTACTGATGATGTGTTTGAATATGACCCTAAAAAAGAACATTCAGATATGGATATCGATTTAACACACTACGATTTGGATGATGAAAATTCATTTAAACAATTAGCTCGAACTGAAATGTTGAAAGATGAAAAATTAGTGGAAAGACCATCTTTAAGCTCTGATTATCGAATGTTTGAAACACCGAGTGGTGATGTAATTACCGTTGCTGTACCATCTACTGAAAAGAAGGAGACATTTAGATCGGCTGGCAGTACAATATCCTCAACTATACTCTCACAGTTTCCTGAAACAAAAAAACGAAAACTAAAACCATTACTAAGAAGTCCAAAGAAGTCCAAATTACTAAGAACTTCATCAACACCGGAATGGACAACATATAAATAGTGCAACATTTTATGTTTTAGAAGAATTTAACAAAGATGGATAGTCAAGATGACTTCTATGTAACATTGTTTAGCAATGATAATCTAAAACTATTTGCAGACAACACTTTAGCTTCATTCGAAAATAAATTACCTATTCACTTTGATTTAAGAAATGGAAATTGGAAAGTTGGTCTTTCAGAAATATATCTGAACGATTTCCTACAAACAGAAGAATTTAACAAAGAGCAATGTGCTTTTATCAATATTGGGCAATATAATGTTTACATAAGAAACATTGAAAAACCTCTTGAAAAAATCAAAGTAACCAAATCTATAGGTTACACATATTATTCATATTACGATTCGGAATTACATTTGGATGATTGGAAATTTAATTTTTTACCAACGCTTATTAAAAATATAACCTAATCCGGGATTTACTCGCAACCAAGTTTTCAAAGAATTTTTTAATGAAGTTTTGACATATATCTCTACTCCTAAAAATTATGATGATGTAACATTTAAAAAAGTGTCAGAATTTAATCGATGTATTTAATACGAATATCGCAGACATTTGATGAAGATAGTTTTTATATAAAGGTTAATCACAGTTATAATATCAAAACATTATTAACTGAATTATTTCAACAAAAAAAAAATATAAAAAATTTCAAAATAAAATTACCTGAACTATTCAAATTAGCTGTTGCTAATAATAAAGATGAGTTGAATGGAATGGTGATGATTTATTCAGATATAGTTGAATCATCTGTTTTTGGAAGTAGCAAAGTGCGTGCATTGAGAGCTATCAACATAGAATAATGTAGAATACCTACAAATATTGAATTTGAAAATGTCCATTACATACCTATAGAAAAAAATTGTTTTGAAACGATAGCGATTAAAATTTGCAATCAATACGGTGATGGAATAAATTTTGTTTCCAGTTACTATCCAACAAAAATTGTATTACATTTTAAAAAGCATTGATTGCTCCTCAATTGAAACAATATAAATATTACTACTCAAATATGATATCCTGTCAAACATGGAAAGAGCTTACGTGAGATATTATTCCTCTCAAGTAGGTGGAGGAATCAACGATATTGGGCCTTTATTACAATTTTATCCAGCTATACAAAAAGGTCGTGGTTTTGGAAATATATTCGGAAGTTTAATTTGTTACTTAAAGCCCGTTTTTACATCAGGTTGGGACTTAATTAAAAAAAAGGCTGTCAACACAGGTAAAAATATTTTTAATGATATATCATCTGGTGCAAACATAAAAGAAGCTGTAATTGATCAAAGCAAAGGCAGCATAAAAAATTTACGAAAATCAGTAGTTAACCAACTGCATTCGATGTATGGTCGAAAACGAAGAGCTATAAAAAGACGAATAACTATAAAAAGACGAGCAATTTCTAAAAAGACACATTTGAAGTCGAAAAAACGACGAAAAAAGCATATTAAAACCTCTGATATATTCAATTAAAAAATGGAATGTATGAAATCTGAACTTGACCTTTTTGCGTCATTACCCGTACAAACAAGTATCTTGCGTTCAGAAGAGGTAGCATACAATCCTTTAGCTTCTTTAGAGGCATCACCGTCAACTATTGAATTTGTTTCACTTGGAAATGGAGATACATATCGCGATTTCTCCTCAACCTACATCAAATTTAAAGTTCAAATATTAAAAGAAGATGGATCAGTTTGGAGTGCAAACGATAAAATAGGAACCGGAAATGAAGCAAGGACAGCTCTGCAACCGAGTGTTGTAAATAATTTATTACACCCTTTAATTAAACAATGTAATGTAACTCTAAATGGAAAAAACATCACTCCTTCAGACTCCTTATACCATTATAAAGCATACTTAACTACTTTACTAAATTATAGTACAGATTCCAGTCAAACACATCTGAAAGCATCTGGTTGGGAATTGGATAAACGAAATGTAAATGATTTTAACAATTCTGGTTCTAAATCAAGACAAAATCATACAATAATTCTGCAATAGTAGAATTAATGGGAAAATTACATGTAGATTTCTTCAATACTTCTAAATTACTTTTAAATAATGTTGACATTCGAATTGCTTTAGCATTAGAGAAACAAGATTTTTTTTATTTTCTTTAACGATGCCGATGAAAGCTATTTAAAAATTCTCGAAGCTACGTTATACATGAAACATTTAACAATTAATCCTAGCATATTGATAGCACATAATACTGTATTGGAAAAGGCTAACGCGAAATATTTTTATACAAGAAGTGAAATCAAAACATTTACAATTCCAGCTAACACTTCCAACATATCATTGGATAATATATTTATAGGGCAAATACCAAAAGCTCTAGTATTTTGTATGGTTAATAAAGAAAATTTCAATGGTAAAAGATCAAAAAATCAATACCATTTCGATCATCAAAATCTCACACAATTTCAATTATATGTGAATGGAGTGCCTACACCAAACTCTGCAATTGAAACAAATTTTACATTGAATAATCTTTGCAATTCTCGTGCATATTTAACATTATTTAGCGGAACATGTATACATCATTCTGATAGAGGTAAGAGGACATCAAATTTTAAAAGAACTCTTTTCAAAAGGTTATACAATACTGGCTTTTGATTTATCAGCAGACGGCTCGGGAACAGATACATGTCAAAGTTTATTAAACCAGGGAGTAGTAAAGATTGAAGCAAGACTGAGTTCTCCATTAACTTCAACATTAACATGTATTGTGTTTGCAGAATTTGATGCTAATATAGAAATTGATAAAAATAGTAACGTTTACGTAAACATATAAAAAGGAAGTTCAGGCGACCCTTTCACCTCACTTAAAAATGGCATGTGCTATATTAGATTTATCGTTCTGTACGGATGATAACAATACAATATTTGTAAAAAATCTTGTTGTGGTTGGAATAAAAGAAAAATGTAAAACTATTTCAAAAGAATTAAAGTATAAATTCCCAACCGGAGATTTAAAAAGAACAGAAATCAAGAATTTTTCTTTTGGCCATATGGACAACAACAAAACAACTAATAATTTAATAAATTTATTGGAAAAATTCGATATAGTGTTGACAAATGGAAAACTTAAAGTTGAATTTTTAACAGCATACATAAATGGAAATACTCAACTAATTGATATTTCTCATTTACAAAACAATAATGAATACACTTCAGATAGAGATAGTGCAACCAGAAAACTATTTAAAGGTGTTTTTGTTGTTGATGAAATACCGAAAAATATTTCAAAACCTGGTATTTTAGTAATAAATACCGACACTTCTGCTAAAAAAGGAACACATTTTTGTATCAGTTCAAGGTTGTGTAAAATATTTTGATTCATTTGGAAATCCACCATTCCACAGTGAGATTGTGTAATTTCTACAAAATCAATCAAAATGTTTTATTTTCAACAATAAACGTTTACAAAGTGACTTTACATCAGTCTGTGGCCAATATTGTTGTGTATATTTATGGATGCGATGTAACTGCAAGAGCATGAAACATTTTATTAATTTATTCAATACATCATCCCCACTTAAAAATGATAAAAATATACAAAGAATGTTTCGAAGAATTTTTAAAAAAAAAAGAAGATGAAACTAAGAAAACTATTTCGAACTAATATAAATATAAATTTTTTAAATATATATTCCATCAGTTTAAAATAAAATGGAGTCAACATCAAATATCGAAACATTTGAAAAACAAAGCAAAGGCAACAGCAGTAGCAGCAGCAGCAACAGCAACGAATCACAAGAAAATCTCTTATTAAGTTACATTTATTATTTGGATAAAAAACAAACAACAAAAATACAAATTGGATTTAATGCTGAAAATTTCGCTGCTATAATAATTTTCCAACGTAATCGTAAAGTTATTAGCGAAATGAATTATTTGGAGTGGTATGCATTTTATCAAGATTTTACAAGCAACCAACTCCATAAATTAAATTCAAATAAATTTCCACTAAAATTTAATTATGCTGGAGGAACAATTAAAAAACTTACATTGGAACTAGATGAGTATACCCGATTTTGTCTTATGTTGGACTTTATTCAAGCAGTGATGTCATATAACAATGGAGCCAAATTGAATGTACGAGAATATGTATTAAAATATTTTGAGAGATGTATTGCAAACAATAAGCTTAAACTGGAACAAGAAGATTTCTATATTCCTATGAATTTGCATATAGCTTAATGCAACTATTCCCGGCTCTTTTATGAAATACCATTATTTATGTCTGAAAAAATATATTGGTCAACAATAAATAAAACAAATATTTTTTAAAAAAAATTTTTATTATTATCTTTTATTAAAAACATATATAAATTCATACAATTTTTTATAACACATCTTTGCAAATTTTCCATATTTTGATGGTGGGGACAAATGGTGATGAAATTCCTTAGTATATTATCTCTAAGATATTTTTTAATTGTAGATATTCTATAAAACCATCATTCCAGTCCAACATATTAATTTTCTTTTTGTTATATTCATTTTGTTGTTTAGCATCAAAATTTAATTCTTCAAATGAATATGGTGCTTTAAACATAAATAGCATTGGTACAAGAGAACCATCAGATATCATAGAAAATTCTTTTAAAAAATATTCTCTATTATTTCCAATAACAAATTATAAATCAACTATAGCCCACCTGCTGCTGCTGTTGTTGTTGTTGCTGTTCATTTTTTATTCTTTACTACTCGTATATATTAAAATAAACCAATAGTGTAATACCAAACAATAGTAGCAGCAGCATTAGCATTTTATTTATACTTTTGATTTCAGCAACCATCTGGTGGGGGGGGGATACCTAAAGATTGTTATTATTATTTATTTTTTTTTTTTTTAATGTTTATTTGTTGTAAATCAACGCTAAAGTCTGGCAACAGTTGACCCGGAGACATGGCAATGACGTCTGTCGCAGCCCTGGGACCTCAGCCCCTCCGGGGAGTTCCTCCGGAAGTTCGTTGCCAGAATCAGTCCTCCGGAAGTCCATTGCCAGAATCGGTCTACCAGAAGTCTGTTTCTAGAACCGGTCCTCTGGAAGTCCGTTGCCGGAGCCGGTCTTCCGGAAGTCTGATGTCGGAGCCGGTCTTCCGGAAGTCCGTTGTCGGAGCCGGTCCTGCTGAAATAAGACATTGACACATAGGGGGTAAATAAAAAAAAAACAAAACAAAATTACTAATATATATATATTTTTATTTTAATAATTTTTCTTGAGAATTTATATCTACAGCAGGAATAAGATCAAACAATGCCATATTCCATCTGTCCTTGTCACGTCCCGTAAATTTAAAATAAAAATAAGCACTATTTAATTCAGTCAATTGTGACTGAGTTGTTACCTTTTTGGAGAATCGCTCTGGCATGAAAAATATAGTGATTTCCTTGCTCAATGGGTCTTGCACTTCACACAGTACCACTGTTTGTCCTCTTTTCGTATCTAAAAATCTAGAAGATACCACCTCATACATTTTATCTTTTATCAAAAAATCAATGTTTCGGTATGGTTCATTTTCACCCTTCCCCAACGAAATTAAGTTTTCAATAAAAGCCTGCAAAACTATATATATATATATCTATATATATATATATCTATATATATATATATGTAAATAGATATAGAAAATAATATAGAATTAATTTAAGAATAAGAAAAAAAAAATAAAAATCTTACCATTTTTATATTTGTTTTTTTTTTTGTGGTTTTTTTCAATATGAACTGATTTTGTTTTTGAAATAAGTTAATTAACATCAGTTTATATACATTTGTAAAATATTATAGAAGAAGGAGAAAATCACGCCTCCCTACCTACTATATGGTTTTAACATGATATAATATCATTAAATTTTTTGTTTTTTTTTTTTTTTGTTTCTTGTATCCAATATCAATTTATTTGTAATTATAATGAACACACATCTCACCACAAATATTACACATTAAATATTTATGAATTTATTATGCAATACCTGTTGCAACTTTTTCGATGTATTAATTAGTTGTTATTAAAATAAAATATAAAATGTAATGTAAACATCATTGAAAGACATTATAAAAAAAAAAAAAAAAAACATTGATTTGACTATTTACACATTGTTGCACATTCATTTGACTCATTAAACATATGTGTGTTATTAACATACTTAAAACTTTTAACACATAAACACACAAACGCAGATGTCCCAGATAGCACATTTTTTATTTAGTAAATTTTTTTTCTAATATGATGCAACATTGGTTAGTACATATTTATTATTAATAATTTAACAGAGTATTTCTATACTAAATAAAGCATAAATTATGTATTTGTCAAGTTGTTGTTGTTTCATTAATTTATAATGATTATTGATTTTGTGGTTAGAAAACGTAACTACCTAAAAAAAAAAAAAAAAAGGATCCTGCAACTTTGTTGTATTCATTAGAAATTAATTTTGTAAATATACATATGGAAGTTAGACATACATTTTTTTTTTTTATACAGGTTATGTTTATATTTTTATTGAAAATTAAATATTCCTTTCACTGTTTTATATAGTGTTATGATAAAATAATATAAAAAATTTTGTGTATATCTTAAATACTTTGACATCTATTATGAAAAGTGCAAGTGCAATTTTCCACATCATAACTTTGTTGGTATATAGTTTCAATTTTGTAATAATTTGATTAATATGCAACATTGTAGTAATTCATTAGAAAAACTCAATATTCCTTTTATGTTCTGATATGTTATATATATATACATTCAAATTATGCAATCAAGTTAGTTTCGGTTTATCTATATAGAGTTAGAAAAATTTGTATATATATACAATTAACTTCTTCAGTTTACGTGTTAAATCACTAAATTTAAGACTAAGTTAAAGTCATTTATAAACTAAATTAATATTGTTTTAATATAAGAAAAGGACACTAACAAAAAAAAAATAAAAAATAAAAATGAGTCCAGAAAACAAAAGAATTAAATTGGAATGTGATAAATGTGAAAAAGTGTTCACAAGATCTGACAATTTAAAAAGACATAAATGTGAAACACAATTAAAACATAATTGTGAAATATGTAAAAAATTATTTAATAAAAATGATAATTTATTAAGACATAAAAAGAGACATCAAAAAAATTTGGAAAATGTAAAATTTTGCAGTAAGTTCAAATCAAACGTTACAACCACTTTGTGGAACTACCACATCCGAACAAATAAACATAAAAGTAATGCGGCAGAAGTAATTAGATCTAATGTTAGACATATTGATGAATGTTTTCAAAATAGAATAGAAACGTTTATTAGAGATAATGATGATGAAAGCATACTAAACCCATCAAACTTTCTGGAAAAGGCTCAGACCGATATAATTGAATTATTGATGCAATCATTAAAAAAGCACAACGCTATAAAAGTAAATCTTGAGCTTTTTAGTGAATATATAAAACCAACAGAAGAAGAGTTTGAAAATATATCAATCAAATCTTTTCAAACTCGAATGTTTAGTATTACAGAAGCAGATGATCTTAATGATTTTTTTGAAAAGGCTAAAGAAATTATTCAACAACAAGCAGAAGATTTCCAAGAAAAAGACAGTGGTTGGGCGTTAATCAGGATTTTACATATTGAAATAAATATCAATAAATTTGAACCAATACGTGTATCTAGTTATATTAAACTACCGAAAAGCATAGAAGACAAAAAATGCGCGCGTTAATATTCAAAATAAAGACAACTTCTGTTTCAAGTGGTGTTTAGTAACAGCTTTACAAACTTGCATTCAAAATGCTGAACGAACATCTTCATATAAACTTAATAATATTTCTCTACCCATAGTCGAGCTAGAGTTTGGTGATGTACAACAACTTAATTTAACACTATGCAATTTCCAGCTAAATTGAACGAGTTAAATTTATTTGAAGAACTAAATAGTGAAATAAGTATTAATTTGTTTGGACTGGAAGTTATTAATAAAAAATATGAGGTTGTAGGACCATTCTATTTAACAAAATCAGAAAAAAATACCATGTAAATTTATTGCTATTGGAAAAGGATGATAAATTTCATTTTGTTTATATTAAAAATTTATCAAGGTTAATAAGTAGTTCTGTAACAAAACATATACATGAAATTTATATTTGTAATATGTGTTTGCAGCATTTTCACACATTACAACAACGTGATTTACATAAAATTGAGTGCAATAAAGTCGTTACAAAACTTCCATCTATTGAGAAAAATACACTCGAGTTTAAAAATTATCAACAACAATTAAATCTCTTAAACAATTACAAAGAGTTTGTTGGAGCTAACTGTGCTAAGGAATTTGTCATATCGTTAACAAAAAGATGTAGTAAATTATATAAAAATATATTTATGATGCCAAAGCCAATGAATTTATTAACACTTGATGAGCAGCTTCAACAATTAATTCAGTAAAATTGTCACATATGTGGTAAGCATTTAGCTTTTAATGATAGAATTTGAGACCATTGTCACTTTACTGGTAATTATAGAGGACCCGCTCATTCTAAATGTAATTTATTATATAGGCGACTAAATTTTTTTCCTATATTTTTTCACAATTTTTCCGGTTATGATTGCCATCTTTTATTTAAAGAACTATTCGAAGTGAATGAACATATTGGTGTCATTCCTTTGAATAAAGAATGTTATATTTCATTATCTAAAAAAATTACAATAGATAAAAATCATTCATTTTATTTACGTTTTCTCGATAGCTTTAGATTTATGGCTTCTAGCCTTGATTCTTTATGTAAAAATTTAAATGAAAACGATTTGTTTCATATAAAAAAAGAATTCAATAATAATGAAAAAATTAAACTTATGACTCGAAAGGGAGTTTTTCCCTATGAGTATTGAAATTCCATTGAACGACTTGACGAAAGAAGTTTACCTTCACAAGAAGCTTTTACCAATCATATGACAAACACATCATGTTCTGATGAAGACTACCTTCATGCCATTAATGTATGGAATACGTTTGATTGTCAAAACTTATGGGACTATTTAAAACTTTACCTTAAAACAGATGTGCTTATTTTGATTGATGTTTTTGAAAACTTTCGAAAAATATGTTACAAAATCTATTCTTTAGATCCTGCAAATTTTTATACTACCCCAGGTTTGTCATGGGCAGCTATGTTAAAATACACAGATATCAAATTACAATTATTAACTGATATTGATATGTATAATTTCTTTAAAAAAGGGATACGTGGTGGAATTAGTCAATGCTCACTTGTGCTCACATTCAGTAGCAAATAATAAATTCATATGGGAGAATCTTATAAAAGAAACGAACATTCCAAATACATAGTATATGAAGACGCTAACAATTTATATGGATGGGCAATGATCCAATATTTACCACATAAAGATTTTCAGTGGGTTGACGTTATTGAAAATATTGATGTGCTTTCAGTTGCCGATGATTCGGAAACTGGTTACGTTTTAGAAGTGGATTTAGATTACCCACAACATTTACATGATTTGCACAATGATTTTCCTTTTTTGTGCTGAAAACAAAGTTCCACCAACAGGTAAAATTACCAAACTCTTAGTTGACTTAACAAACAAACACAAATACATAATTCATTATCGAAATTTAAAATGAATAATGCCGTTTTCGGTAAAACCATGGAAAATGTAGATAAAAGAAAAAATGTTAAATAGCTACCTCTTGGGAAAGTCAAGGAAGACATTTACGAGCATTAATAGCAAAACCAAATTATCATAGTCACTCTAGATTCACTGAAAACTTGATAGCCGTTCAGCTTAATCATACAAATGTATATTATGATAAACCTATATATTTAGGATTTACAGTACTAGAACAATCTAAAATACTTATGTATGATTTTCATTATGATTACATTAAATCTAAATATGGCAGTAAAGTTTTTTTAAATTACACAGACACTGACAGTTTTATTTACACTATACATACAGATGATTTTTACGCTGACATATACAGTGATATACCACAACGTTTTGATACATCCGATTATCCATCTGACAATTTATTTAAATTCCCTCTATTGAATAAAAAAGTTCTTGGTCTTTTTAAAGATGAATTTAATGGAAAAATTGTTTCTGAATTTATAGGATTAAAATCTAAAATGTATTTTCTTCAAACACATGAAAATAAAACTGTCAAAAAAGCAAAAGGAATAAAAAAATATATTGTCAATAGTTTAACGTTAGATAACTATAAAAATTGTTTGTTAAAAAATGAAGTTTGTTTAAGAGAAATGAAAATATTTAGATCACATTTACATACAATTTATACACAGAATTTAAATAAAGTAGCTTTAAATTCATTAGATAATAAAAGATATGTAATCGCAGATAAAATAAGCACATATGCTTGGGGGCATTATGCCATTGAGCAATAATTGTAAAAAAAAAAAAAGTTTTTGTTAGTTTAGTTTTAATAAAAAAAAATATAATTTAAAGATGAATAAAAAGAAAAAAAATATTTTATTTAAACAACTTGCTTTTTATTATTACAAAAAAAAAAAAAAATCTAATCTTAAGTGTGTTCAATAATTTTTAGCTTAGCGAAGTTTTTAAGCTGTTGAAAACTTTAAATAAAACCAGAGACAAATAAAAACTATATAAATAGACAGTAAAAGTTCAGATAAAATTCAAATTTATCTGATTATTTATATTTTAATTTAACTATAAAACTTCTCAAAGTTCATAATATTTCATTATATTTCAAACGTTTAACTCAAAACTTTTATTATTTATTTTATAAATAATATATTTATTATAACAAAACATTTCATTTAAAATTATTTTGTATACATTTCTTTATGTACCTATTCAAATCAAACTTTTTTTTTCAAGTAAATATTAAAGTTTAAACTTTAATAATAATGAATTTTGAAAACTTTTCATATCTTTACCTTACTAGTTTTTTTTGCTTAAGGTTAGGAGGACTTAAATTGTTATAATAGAATATAAATTTGACTTTTGGTAAATATGTTTAACCTTTGTTAATAATAATTTTGTATTTAAACCAAACTTTGAAATTTTTAAACCCAAACTTTAAAAACTTTTCACAATTTTCAACCTAATTTAGAATATTCAGCACTTACTCAGCTTAAGCCTTTTAAATTACAAATTAAAATATAACTGATGTAGTAACCACAAAGTTAAATTTAGAATAATTAATAAACTTTAAAAACTTTTAAACCAAACTTTGAAAACTTTTCATATCTTCATCCTACTAATTTTTTTGCATAAGGTTAGGATAACTCAAATTGTTATAATAGAATGTAAATTTGACGTTTGGTAAATATGTTTAAACTTTAATAATAATTTTGTATTTAAACCAAACTTTGAAATTTTTAAACAAAACTTTAAAAACTTTTCATATTTTTATCCTAATTTAAAATATTCAGCACTACAGCTTAAGCTTTTTAAATTGCAAATTAAAACATAACTGATGTAGTAACTACAAAGTTAAATTTATAATAATTAATAAACTTTAATAATAATAAACTTTAAAAACATTTAAACCAAACTTTGAAAACTTTTCATATCTTCATCCTACTAATTTTTTTGCATAAGGTTAGGAGAACTCAAATTGTTATAATAGAATGTAAATTTGATTTTTGGTAAATATGTTTAAACTTTAATAATAATCTTCTATTTAAATCAAACTTTGAAATTTTTAAACCAAACTTTAAAAACTTTTCATATTTTTATCCTAATTTAAAATATTCAGCACTTTTTAAATTTAAAATATCAAAGACACAATCCTTTTTACTAATTTTGCATACTTTTTGAATGAGTATATGCAAATAATTTTTTTGCATACTTTTAGGAGGACTAAAATCTTTTAAAAAAAGCTCCTCCTGCACCAGAACCGACATATCCATACTACTTAGTGGGAAAATTAAGATTTTAAGTTACTTAATTTCAGAGCTCATACTAGCTCGAATAAACAGATTTCAGTACCTTTTTGAAATGAGCTGTGGGTCCAGAATTTTCTTAATTTCTTCATTTCTGCGATTTTTTATTTGTTTGATTTAAATAATAGCAATATGAATGATACCTGCCATTTTGTGCCTTGAAGTAAAAAACATATGGCTTTCAACAGCTAAATAATTGCACTAAAATCTTAATATAGATGTAATTTATAATATAATTACAAACGAAATTTTATTCAAATGATGATTTAAATAATAGCAATATGAATATAATTACTTCCTTTTTAACAGCTTTTTATTAACTTTGTTGGGTAAAGGATGGAATCTTAGAAGCCATTTTAAACACACTTCCCGTTGTGCTAGAGACTTGAAATTTTCTTCATTAGATCAGATCCCGATGACAATACATGATACATTTAAAATAATAATATCGAAAAACATTAGAGAAATTAGCTTAATTTTAAAATTAAATTTTCATACAAAGATATAACAGAATTTTTAACAGAATTATTACAGAACGAAAATAAAACATTTTATCTAAATTTACTAAACTCACCAATACCAATACTAATACGTATACGTAATACATAAATTTTTTCTTTTTTTCTATAAAACATTATTGTTTTTTATGTAGCCCATTGCATTGTATGCGTACATATACATAGGTACATACTTCAAAATAGTAATAATACGTGCTTCGAAAATATTTTTGGTTTGAAAGCGATGAATTTGAAAGATATGAATGTGTAAACAAATTAATGTGCCGCACTTGAGAACACAGTGTAAAATTTAATATGCATTTACTTAAAATTTAGTAAGCAAGTGTTAAATTTAAGTTTTTTTTCATCAACTCAATTGATTTTTAGTATACATTTTTATTTATAAAAGCAATGAGTTTATTTATAATATTTATATAGATATGTGTTTTTCCTTTCTTAATTATAATTAAAATAGGGCTTTTCTTTCGAAACTCTTAACATATTAAAATCGCATATTATGGCCTTAACATTGATATCTAAATTGGGAGCTGCCTTTAAATTAAGGTCTATTAGGGAATGATGATCTGCACCACTAATGCCTTTTTCTGAAGTATAAAAACTAAGAATATATTTCCAATTATGTAAAAATATTAAACAACAAAAAGAATATATTAAAAATAAGAAATCCAGTCTTTTTTAAAAATAGTAAATAACAACAATATTTTTCTTTTCAATAACAATAATTATGAATTAATCATAAAATATATGTTGTGTACATACATACATATATATCTTTCGTCTAGAAAAAGCAAAATAATTTTTTTTAAATTCAAAAACATTAGCATTTAGAAGTAAGCAATTTAATATATTCTCAATTACATACTTTTAAAACCAAATTTTTTTACTACATATGTACAAAAATGGTATGCATATTTTTATGTGTGCTGTACTATTAAAAATCTGCTAAGACAGTAACACCAAATTCACAAATTCCCAACTATTATTATTTAGTTGATTTATCGATTTATAATTTTTAATATGTAGGCAACAGTTATATTTATATGAATGGACGGTAAACATAAACGAACAAAAAAAAATTTTATGTATGCATATGAATGGACGGTTAACATAAACGAACAAAAAAAAAATTCAGAATGTTCTATAGCTAATAATTTCTATTTTTGAAATAGACTGTATGCATAAATTTAATATTAAAAAAAAAAATAAGTTCTTAGCGTACCTAAATAACAGAAAAAAAAGTAAAATGTAATACTGGAAGAAAAATAAAAACGAATAGAAAAAAAAGAGAACAAAAAATGTTACTTTGATTGTTTTTAGATATTTTTAAAGGCTATTTATTATGTATATGTGCAGAACTGATATTTACCCACATAACAGATAGAAAAAAAGAACTATTAAAATGTTATGATTTTAAAAGAAAGAAACATACGTTTGATATTTCCGTACAACAGTTGAAAAAAAAAAATTTTAAAATGTTATGTTATGAAAAGAAAGAAAAAACAAGGCAGTGTATGAATCAAAGTTTTTAAACGGACGCATTTTAAGTGGAAATAAAAAACATTATAAAATTACAATAATTTTATTTAAATTTTGAATTTAGCTATGCAACGTTTTCTTAATTTTTTAAAAATTTTGAGAAGCTTTTATATTAATTTCACAGACTTTAAAACTTATATATATATATTTGACATATTGAAATAAACTTTTTCAAAGAAATCTCGATTGTAACAATATAGTTTAGAAAATTACAGAAAAATTTGCTATTAAAAATTTATTTTCTACTTTTTAGTTCAAAAATGCTGTTTTTTTAAAAAATCTTTTTATTTATTTTATTTAAATTAGATAAAGAAGGTATGTTTAAATTATTAAGCTTTTTTTTTAATACAATTTCAATGTTTTATTTTTACTTAAGAAAACAGTGATGAGGGATAATTACAACAAGATTGAATTTAATAAATATTTAAATGACAGAAAGACAAATCTGGAGATGTGTCAAGATTTTCTTTTTGTCAAGCAAATGTTTGAAGAATTGAGCGCAGTTCTAGTTTGAAAACTTGTTTTACTGAAAGCAAATATGAATTTTATTTGAAAATAGTACAAATTTGTAATTTAATAAGTATTTTTTTTTTCTGTTATTAATTTTATTTCAACATTCTTAAACTAAAAAACTTAATATTCTAATTTGTAATTTACAAAAGGTTTAAACTATATTATATATAAGAACATTAACATTAACATTAACAGTCGAAGCTGTCGGGTCAAATAATTTCTCAAATTTTTATAAATAATCAAATTGAATTGGTATTAATTAGTACATACAGTAGTTATATAATTATTAAAATAATATTTCTTTCCTTTATCTTTTTTTCATTTTTTTTTTCTTTTCTTTGTTACTTTTTATACCCTACATTTAAAGTATAGGGTATATTAACTTTGGTATGGTATTTGTAATCACCAAAAGGAAGCGAGTTAGATATGGACATGTATATATATTCTGAATCAGGATCACCTCCTGAGTCGATTTAGCGATGTTCGTCCGTCCGTCCGTTCGCACGATAACTCAAAATATTGTGAAGCTATCTTGGTAAAAATTACATAGTAGGTTAGTAATTACGAAAGGAAGGCTAAGTTTGAATCTGGACAAAATCGGTCAATGGGTTCGGGCACCTCCCATACAACTCCCAACACCGACTACGCATATCTTCGAAATTAATAAAGATAGAAACTTAAAATTTTATACGAGGATGTGTTTTCCTGAATCCCTGATATCCCTAAAATTTGAGATGAATTGGAGTGGTTGTTCGGGTACCTCCCACACAACTCCCAAAACCGAACAAGAATATATTCAAAATTTATAAAGATAGAATCTTGAAATTTGGTACCAGGGTGTTGTTTCCTGAATGCCTGATTTGTCCAAAATTTGAGATGAATTGGAGGAGTTGTTCAGGTACCTCCCACACAACTCCCAAAACCGAACATGCATATCTTCGAAATTAATAAAGATAGCAACTTCAAATTTGATACGATGGTGCTGTTTCCTGAATCCGTGATTTGCCTAAAATTTGAGATGAATTGGAGTAGTTGTTCGGGTATCTCCCATACAACTCCCAAAACCGAAGAAGCATATCTTCGAAATTAATAAAGATAGAAACTGCAATGTTGATACGAGGATGTTGTTTCCTGTATCCCTGATTTGCCTAAAACTTCAGATGAATTGGAATGGTTTTTCGGGTATCTCCCACACATCTCCCAAGACCGAACAAGCATATCTTCGAAATTAATAAATATAAAAACTTGAAATTTGATATAAGAGTGTTTTACCCTGTTCTAATGATGTCTCTAAAATTTGAGATGAATTGGGGTCGTGATTCACGTGCCTTCACACACTTCCCAACACCTAACAAGCATATCTTCGAATTTAATAAAGATAGAAACCTGAAATTTTGTATAAAGGTTGTAAAAGCATTTATTGTTTTAGCTTATATTAAATACCTAACTAACATTACTTATGGATTTTTAATTTAATTTGAGTTTTTTTTTGCGTCTTTTACGTTCCTGAAATTCGAGTTGAATAAGACTGAAAAGGAAAGAAGCTCAAGCAGCTGCCAAAAAACTTATGGATTTTTAATTTAATTCGAATTATTCAGGTGTATGGTATTAATAAGTCGGTTGCATCGACTTACTGTTACATTTACTTGTTTTTACTTCATTCTTACAAAAAATGTTATGATTTTATCATTAGGTTTTGAATTACAATTTTTTTGAAAGTTACTGGTCTGTTAGGTTTATTATAAATTCTTTAATTTTAAATTTGAAGGTACGTATATTATCAATATTTTTTAACTCTACAGATTAAAGGTTTTTAAGCATTAAAGGTTTTTAAGCATTTATACAATCAATTTTTATTTTGATTACAAGTTCTGAAGGGACGTATGTAAAAATTCGATTTGTTCCTTGTGTTGTATTGATGTATAGTTCGAAACCTGTATTGCTCATCGCTAAGTATTTTGTTATCTGTAATAATTTTGCTAAGACAATTTTTAATAATAGTTTTAAATATCTTTAAGAAGCTAATAAGCACCGAGATGGGCGGTAGTTAGAACTTAATGTCTTACTTTCATTTTTGGAAATGGGCGTTATTATGGCAGTTTTATGTAACTGCGGAAATATTGAATTTTCAAATGAAAGATTTATAAATTTGACTAGAATTGAACTAATCGCGCTGCATATTTTTTTATTAATTTTGCAGATATATGGTCATATCCTGTAGCAGTTGCCAATTTCATTTTGTTTAACGCTTGCAGGACTTCTTCCGGCTTTGTAGTATTATTAAGTCAAGGCAAATTCATATTCGATATTAGGCGTGAACTGATTCATATACACATAATCCATTTCCTCATTTGAAATGTTCAATTTTTTTGTAACATTCGCAAAATAGTTATTGAAATATTCCGCAATTTCTTCTTCACGACATATTTCCTTTCCGATAACTTCGAGCACTTTAATTGGGTTTTCTTTTTCTGAGTAGCTTTTATTGAACATTATCATTTTGCAGATATTCCACAGATTTTTAGAATTGGATGGGTTTAATTGGATTATGGGATGAAATTTATAAACGTATTTCTTTTATTTAAAGTATCTAGTTCGGAAATCTTGTAGCAAATTTATCCGATAGTTGGTTGATTGCTCGCTAAAGTATTTATATAATGTTTTGTTTCAGAGTTATTGTTTAATAAATTAATATTAAAATCAACTAATATTATTGAGTTTTTGTCAACAAATGTGTAATTATCTAATTTCTGAATAAAATCATTATAATTTATATAATGTGATTTATATATAGCAATCACATGCATTTAAAGCTTGATTCATTTTATAATTATAATATTCGAATTAAAAAATTCTTCCTCATAAATCAATGTACTACTGATATTTTCCTTAACAAAGATAGATACGCCGCCGTATGAATTGGCACAATTTAAGAACCACAATCAACCAGCAGATTAATATCGCAATCGTATAATTTAATTGAAAATTCAAGATCGGTTAATTTATTACGTAAACTTCTGATATTTAAGTAAATTATGTAAAGATTTGTACCTTGTACAGATGTTAGCAACAATACAATACAATAGGAGGGTTCTTAGCCTCTGTACTGTAGAGAACTACTATACTGTAGAGAACTACTAGTATAACTATTATACTTTTCTATTCTTTATATCTAAAAACGATTAGAGTTATTAAGTACTAATTATAGGGCTTGAAAAGTTGTTTCAAAATATGCTAAAAAAACTATCCCAAATACCGGGTGTTTCAAAAGAAAATTAAGATTGAAACATAATTTTTTCATTTTAAATCACTTTGAACCTTCATAACTTTGTAACTGTTGGTTAAATGGGGATCATTAGTACATAAAAATTAAAGCAGAACTTACTCTATAAAATGCATGTTTTTTACATCTCTATAGCAAGCCGTTCAAAAGTTATAGATTTTTTTTATGAAAAGTCTCTAAAACATCTTTAACCCCTCATATTTCAAAAAGGGTTCAGAATAGACCCCCCTCCAATACAATTTTTTGTTCGTCTCGATACGCCCGATTACCCATTTCAAGGAAGACCATCTAGCCGGAAAAACCCTGTATACTGATCATTTTTTTTACCAACCGCATACAATTATTAATTACAATTATAATTATGTATAAGGTAGGTATTGTTTTCATACTAAAAATTTGTACCCGAGATTTTGTCAAAAATGCACTAGTCCGGTGCGTAGAAGGCTGTACATTTTTTTTTAGTGTAAGTCTGTCTCTGTGTGTGTGTGGGTGCGTGTGTGTGTATGGCTGTGGGCAGGTGTACAGCCTAAACGGCTGTGTGGAATTTTTTGAAGTTTCATATTTTAGATTTTGATGTAAATACATATCTCGCATTGTTAAGCTTTAGGAGCAAATCAGACAACCGGAAGTAGTAGCTTACAAGTGTAATTTTTAAGTTTTTTACGAATATTTCTTAGCAGGAAAATATTATGAGAAAAATTATTAAGATAAAGTTGTTACACAAGTAAAGAGCAACAACTTTGCCATAGAACATTTTTTGATGCGACCAACTTTAACTTTTATTTAATTTTTTTTTAAAGTCCAAATTTCATACATATTATTATAACACGCCATATGAATTTATATGAACAAATTTTTCTTGTTTTTTTATTTATGCCTAAAAATTTGTATACATACATTTACACTTATATCTATGCATATTGTTCTCTTGTTGATGACGCAAAATTCAAACTGTAAAATTTTTGTTAGCAGATACAATATTAGTGTTATGTTTGTTTTGTATTTGTTTACAGTTTTTATTATTTTTTACTTCTAATATTTTTGAATGAAAAAAAAAATCAAGTACATACTTACATATGTAAATGGATGTATGAATGAATGTACATATATTATTACGATTAATTCATTGCTTAGTCATTATTGTTATTGAATAAAAAAAAATGATGTTAAATTATTAGAAGTTATTTTGCTTTAGTTTTGTATATAGTGTTTGAGTAATAATAATTCTTTTGATATTATCATATATAATATGAAGTTAAGTAAATAGAAGAATAAAAATTAAATGGATTTTGTTTTTGAATTGAATATGTTTGATCAGCTGATTTTATAGATGTAAAATAAAATATTTTGTTTTTAAGTCTTTTAGTTTTAATATAAGTATAATAAAATTAATTTTTTTTAATAATATTTAAGTGAAGTGATTACATGTAAATTTATATACATATATATATTAATGTAATAAAAAGATAATATTTTATTGGAATTTTTAAAATGTTTGATTTTTTATACAATTTATTGGTGAAAGTAAATAATAATGTTAAATAAGTACTTATACGTAAGGAAGATTTTGAAGATTTAATAATTTTTTTTTTTATTAAACTTATTTATTAAAATTTACTTAGTTATAGATATAAAAACAATATGTTTTTTTTCTTAAGCTATCAGAAAATTTTTTTTTTTTAACTGTGTGCAATAAACAAAATTTATGGTTTTTAAGCCAATTTTCATATGTCCTCAAATCAGTATTTACAAAACTTTCTAGTTCTTCACGTGTTCTGACGTTGTAAATAAGTAGAGTATCATCCGCAAATATTTTATAATCAGTTCGCACCCTGGATATTATAAATATAAAGTAAGTACAGTGTGGGACCTAGTACTGATCCTTGAGGAACAGCAATATTTATATAATTCTCATTACTAAAAACCGCATTAATTTTTGTAATAGTTTTCCTATTATTAAGATATGAGTAGAGTAAATTATTAGCTGTACCCCTTATTCCAATTTCGTGTAATCTGTCAAGTAAAATATTATGATTCACTGTATCAAAGGCCTTCTTTAGATCAACAAATACAGAGCTTACATAATTTCTCTGATCCAATTTATTTACAATTGAGTTAGTGGATTGTGGGACTGCAGTGTCTGTTCCAATTTTGTTTTGAAAACCAAATTGATTCGTATCAAATCCTACAACTTTCTGCATGAAATCCCTTATTCTAGAATTTATTACTTTCTCAAATACTTTTCCAATACAGCTTGAGAGAGCAATCGGCCTATAACTTGATACATCCAATGCTGGCCCAAATTTAAATATAGGTACAACAATACTTGATTTTAGACACTCAGGATATATACCTGTATATAGACATCTATTTATCAAGCATAAAATTATAGGTGTTGTTACTGTTACAACATGTTTTAAATCTGAAGCAGAAATATTATCACCCCCGGAGAACTATTTCTTAACTACATGTGATGATTTTGATGTATTTCCGTTTCATTTGTTTGTTTAAGAAAAATAGACTGTTCAACGAATCTATTTTTTATTATATATTTTTCAGCATTAATAATTTTGTCGGCTAATTTACATTCAATTGAACTGAAGTAACGTTAAAGAAATTTGCAATTTCAAAGCTATCACATGTTCTACTTCCATTACTTTTTATTTCATTGATAACCTTGCTGGACTCCGTTGATTTTTTCAGGATGTGATTAGGTCACCCTCAGCTGATTGTAATTTATCATTAAAATAATTTTGTTTGGTTTTAGTTATTTCATAGGTAACCTTGTTTTTTGGATTTTTAAATTTTGTTTGAATTTCTACATTGTTAGGCTGCTTTTTCAATTTTTTAAACAGGTTATTCCTCTTTTTAATCATATTCAATAATTGGTTTGTCATCCAATGATTGTTATTTTTCACTCTTCTGTACGTTTTAACTGTAGAGTTCACCTTTCCTTTTTGTAATATTTTAATAAGGTCGTCCGCACAATCACATTTATTTGATTCAAGTAGCTTTCTTACATTCTCATTGTATTAATTAAAATTTGTGACATAGATATCCCTTTTAAAAACAGGTTCAACTTTTTTTAAAACCTTATTTAATTTGACCCAAATAGCTTTATGATCTAGATTCACTATATAGCGAAGCTTAATATCGAAGTCAAACTTTTCTAGGTCTGATAGAATATAATCAATAATCGTAGAAGAATTTTCAGTCACTCTAGTAGCAGTTTCATAACTCAATTTGTTTTTTATAGTAACTCATTTAGATTCTAACATAAATTTATACGATCTGGAGAGCTCTGTGTTTGTTAATAAGTCGATATTAATGTCACCCATCAGAACTATATTTTTATGTTTACCAAAAATCAAATCCAGATGTGCTAAAAACTCACTATTACTATCAAGCTTGAATAGCCAGGAATATTAAAAAATTTTTCTTCATCTGAATATAGCCATGTTTCACCAATCATGATAATATCAACATGTATCCTGTCTTTAACAAAAAGTTCCATTTCCGTCATATTTTTCTGCAAACTTCTAGCATTAAAATGCACCATATTTAAATTATAATTTTTGTTATTCATTATCATTTGCTAATCATATAATTTTGCCAAGACTCTCTAATTTTTTGTATATGCTCCCTGTATTTATTATCAATATGGCTCCTAAAATATGCTAAATCTTGAAGTACTTCCTTTTTAGATATCCCAGTGTATTCATGATAAGTAAAGTACAGCTTGCTAAGTTATTTATAGTTATTTGGCAGCCCTTTTTGATGAATAAGAACTTTCAAACTTCAGTTTGAGTAGTTCCATCATAACTATTCACCGTCACCTACATATTCTTTCGCCAACAAGTTTACAAGTTTACTTTATTTCCACTGATTTCTTTTAAATTTTTTATTTTTAATTTTTCTTTAATTTCTTATATTAATTAAATTAAATAAAAAAAATTTATCTTATTATCTAATTAATTGGAATACTTAAATTTAAACTCTAAGTGTATTTTGTTGTTGGTCAACTAACTTTAATGTAATTTTTTTTCTTTGTTTTTATTGTAATTGGAACTTTTTTATACAGTTTTACGTTATACGGTTTTACAATAATAAAACACAAAATAAAATAAAAATTTAACATTAATAAATTCAATAAAAATTAAAATCAAAATTTATAACTTTTTAAAGTACTGACTCAACAAATTTTTTTTTTATACGAAATTTAAACTTTAATAAAAAAATAAATAAATAAAAATGCTTATAGTAATGCTTAATTTCTACTTGTTTAAATGACGATCGGAAATTGGAATTTATCAATTGCAGTGGCTTTTGTTCCGGTATTTTTCATGGAACTTGTCTTGGCTTGAGAGAACGTGGCAGTCGTCTAGATTAAAAAAGTACTTTGTATGTGAAGGATGTCAAAATATACAACTTATTGGTAAAAACTTTCTTGACAGATTCTCAAACAAAGTAGACACTCTGTTTGATGAGCAAAATGCACTGATCAATAGATGTTCTAGAGTAGTTGAATTTAACTCCAAGTCATTTTCCGATCTATGCCAAAGAATTGATGAAAATGAAGTGCCATATTGGTATAAAATTTATTGATCAGCAAATGCAACTTATGAGGCGTGATCTTAATATTCTTAAAGCGGAGTTTACTGATGCTGCTGAACAATTTTCTTCTACATCGCCTTTAAGACAATCAAGCGTAAACGCTGATTTAAGTATTAAGGACGAACTAGCTAAATTTAAAGAAACTGTCACCTCTCTATCAATTTTCGTACAGTTTCAAATACACCCCGTGCATAGTCATAATAACAATTTTATCGATACCTTAATGGAAAACAACACATCTGCCAGTCCGGTTGCCACTACAAACAATACCGAACCTCCATTGAGTTCTGAAAAGATTTTAAAATTGGGAACAAATTGGACACTGCAGGACTGGAAGTATAGGATTTCCCGTCTTAGTAAATCTAATAGTGAACATGTTAAAAAAGTTATTATGAATAATGCTCAATAATCTATCTTTTTAAAAGGGTTGTCATCTTCAACAAACAAAACTAATATATCTAAATTTTTAAAACTTAATTTTAATGTTTAACTACTTGCTTTCAAAAATATGACTCCATCATCTATCAACAAAAAAAAATTCTTTTATAGTTGCTTTAAAATTGATGTACCTGTTGGAACTAGTTCATTACTTCTTTCGCATGTGAGTAAAAAAAAAATGGAAGAAATTGAAGGCAACTGTCTCGAACTGGGTTGACAAGTCGATCACACAAGAAGGTAACATTAATTCTAATTCTAAGTTTTCCAATAGCACTAAATCTAGAATTAAAACTAATAATAATATAAATAATAAAGATAAGATTACTAACACTAATATATTAAAATAAATACACTAAAATATTAAAAATAATAGATTTGAATTGTTGAACAACAATGAGTTGAGTAGTAAGGAAATGAACATGGCGGATTTCAATTCTGATAGTAAAAAAACTTCTACTTGTTGGCTTTGGCTATAAATTTTCTGGTTCTGCTAACAACTTTAAAAATAATTAAAAAAATAACGATCAAAATACTAATATTAAAAATAAGAAAAAGTACAAAATTTTTAAATTAAAATCTCAAAGCAAAATTAATAATTATGTTTTTAACCGAAATAATAATAAAATTAATAATAATAATATTGTTTATGATTCCGATCATCAACCTCATATTCCTTCTACATCTTCTATTCAAAAGTCTAATTCTAATTCAAAAAGTGGAATGCATAATGTTCAAACTTCTGCCGCAGCAACTTCTTGCGATCCTAGAAGTAGCAACACGGATAATAATCCCAATATGGTGCATCAAACTACTGCTCCTTCTTCATCCTCCTCTCAACGTTATCCTAACTTAAAACCAGGTGGTATATTTAATGCTCAATCTATTATCTCTACACCCTCTTCTGATTTAACAAATTCTCCTAATTTCGTTAATCCACTTATTCCTCCAACCGTTCGTTTAATTCAAAATAGTGTTAAGAATAGTGACAATGTGTACGCTATTTCTGGACTTAGCGATATATGAAATTGTAAGGCTCTTCTTAGCATATTTATATAAGCAGGAAGATTATGTTTGTATGGAGGATAAAACTAAAACTAGTATTAAAGTTCTAATACAACAGGATCACCCGCCGTCCGATTACAAGGATTTACTTAATCTGTATATGAAATATCATAATACAGTTGGAATATCTGAAAAGGTGGTTAAGACTGATCTCGATGCTTACCGTTCCCATAATGAAAGTAAAAAAATCAATTACTTACAGAGAACAAAGCAAAACCACAATAGATTTTCTCGGTACAACTAATTGTTTAATTTACCTAACTGACAACACACACTCTAAATGCTTAAGTTTCATTTCTTTTTATTACCAAAACGTTAGAGGTCTTCGTACTAAAACTTCAAATATTTCCTTAATTGCAAAATTCTAGATTTTGATTTTTATATCTTAACCGAAACATGGGTTTCTCATTCTATTAATTGACTTGCATTATTTAATCATTTTTTTTCTGTAGTATAATATTGATCACCACTCTAATAATTCGTTAATTCCAAAAGGTGATGGCGTACTTATTGCTTTGAAATCTACATTTGATTGCGAAGAGCTACTTCTTCCGGAACTTGCTCAACTTGAAATCCTAA
>OX352773.1:122788553-122791053 GCA_947095535.1 Poecilobothrus nobilitatus
CCTAAAGATCTGAAATAAAAACATTAAATAGAAGTCAGAAGAAGTCCGGTGTACCGCAGGCTGCCTTGCGGTACACCGCAAGTGACCCCGATGGTGTTGGGAAATTTCGAAACCACGAAATTTAACATTTTGAGTTCTTTTTATAAGATAAGAATTAAGCCACTAAAGAAATGAACACGAAATGCCAAAAGTTTATAGTTTGTTTAGAAAAGTGAAGTGATCTACACGATCGAAAGCTTTGCTAAAATCAGTGTAAATTGCATCAACTTGGTACCCTTTCTCCATGTGATTCAGGATTTCAGATGTATAAACCATCAGGTTCGTAGTAGTTGAACGACCTTTTCTGAAACCATGTTGTTGTTCATTTAGTTTTGCATTTATGATAGGAGTAATTCTATCAACGACAATTTTTTCAAATAATTTAGGTATAGTCGAAAGGATTGCTATACCTCGATAATTTTCCACCGATGCTCTATCCCCTTTTTTAAAAATAGAGGTTAAGTAGGAGGATTTCACACTTTTGTGGGAAAATCCCAATTGAAAGTGACTTATTGAAAATAAAATGAAGAGGGAAGATTAGACTGTGAGAGCAATTATGTAAAAAGATTGGAGGAATTAAGTCCGGACCAGCATTTTTTTTTATATCAAGGATCAAAATTGCTTCAAGAATATCATTTTCAGAAAGATACACGTCTGTAAATAGCAAATTTGAGCTATTAGATAAGGAATTAGTCGATGTGGTAACTGTTGCTGTTGGACGATAAACTTCTTGAAAATGATCAGAAAAGAAGTTACAAATTTCTTTTGGGCAATCAGAAACCACATTGTTTTTTGATATCAATGAATTGGGATACACAAATAATTTGTTAACAAAATCGTTTTGTGTTAACAAAATCAAAAAATTTTTTAGGATCAGTAACAAGATTGTTGCCAATATCCGTGATATAGTTTTCATATGCTGCATTGTTTCATTGCTGCTTTTTGGTTAAATTCAATTACAAGTTGCTTATACATATTCAATAAGTCGTCGCATGGTACTTGATGATGTTTAATTTTTTTGTATATTTTATTACGCCGATTTCTCAAGTACCTAAGATCTCTATCTAACCATGGTTCTGTTGTTTTAAGGTTTTTGCGAATTTTAGGAACAAAGGCATCAAAAATTTGAAACAGATTTGAGTAACAGATAGAAATTAGTAAATTAATATCCTGTTGAACTAATAGTTCTTCCCATGTGATTAATAACAAAGCATAATTAATACTTTGATAGTCAGCATTAAAAAAATCGTATACAATTTCATTATTGTAAGATTTGGCCAATAGTGGGATAGAAGTGGAGAACTCGAAAATATTTGCGTTATGATGAGCAGAGTTGGTAAAAAGATTATCAACATCATCAGCGAGTGTAACCGACACTCTATCATATGGATTTGAAAATGCAAGATCTAACCACTTATTATTACTATTGGGATAACTGATAATTTGTTGTAAATCGTTACCGTAGAACTCGCTAATAAGACCGAAGTCAATTTCGTCATGAAAGTTAACCAGTAATAACAAATTATCAGCATCGTCAACGATAAAAGAAATAGAAGGACGATTAAAATCACCAAACACAAAAATTGAGTCATCCTCATGTATTTCTGAAATAATATTGTGATATACACTATAAAAATCAGAATATGAGGAATTGTCAGAGTTCGGAGGGAAATAAACAATACCTAGGTATAAATTATTTGTACCTAATTTTATTTTAACAAATTGGTGATCGAAAGATTGATGTGTACCAGTGATTATTGGTACGCTAGATAAGTTATTCTTTACAGCAAGTAGAACACCACCTCCTCGCGAACAATTTGCAGATAGATAATCACGATCCTTTCTGTAAACGACCCAATTACCATCAATAATTTCTTCGTTTGTAAACGAATCGTTGAGAAATGTTTCAGTTATAACTAATACACTGAAATTACATGACTTGACATCAACAAAAAGCTTCTTGAGCTTGCCTCTCATACCACTACAATTGTGGTAAAACATTTTAATGTTGTTTAAGATCCTCTTCGATCTCTTTAACAGAGAAGCCTATATTTTTATGATATCTGAGATAAAGATCATATAAATCTTTATAATTAGATGGCAGGCCCTCATTGTGAATGAGAACTGACAGGTGAGTCCTAGTTTTACCTTCTATAACGGTGTTATACGAGTCATTATGTAAATAGGCTAGAAAAAGTCTAACGTTGTAGAGAATCCTCTCATCTCTGAATCTTGACAGAGCATATTTGCAATCTTCTGTTAGAGATTGCTTTGTCATTCTAACGATTAGAGAAACAAACGGATTTTGTAATACTAGTTTATTATTATTATTAATATTATTGTTATTATTATTAATATTAATATTAGTATTGTTATTATTTTGATTATTATTATTATTATTGTCGTTACTAACATTATTATTATTATCGTTATAATTATTATTATTATCATTATTATCCTT
>OX352773.1:122793180-122853180 GCA_947095535.1 Poecilobothrus nobilitatus
ATTATTATAAAAATTAAAATAACTTAATGTTAGTTATAAAATTAAAAGCGATATATTAGTGTTTCTTTAAGAAACAAAGTATAGAATATAATAACTTGATTATTGTTTTCTAATATAAATTAATTTATAAATACTAATAATAACTTAACTCAAAACTTATAACTAATTTATAAAATATTTTATTTATAAGTAAAGAAAGAGTAGGTTCATTATTATAAAAATTAAGATAACTTAATGTTAGTTATAAAATTAAAAGCGATATATTAGTGTTTCTTTAAGAAACAAAGTATAGAATATAATAACTTGATTATTGTTTTCTAATATAAATTAATTTATAAATACTAATAATAACTTAACTCAAAACTTATAACTTATTTATAAAATATTTTATTTATAAGTAAAGAAAGAGTAGGTTCATTATTATAAAAATTAAGATAACTTAATGTTAGTTATAAAATTAAAAGCGATATAATTAGTGTTTCTTTAAGAAACAAAGTATAGAATATAATAACTTGATTATTGTTTTCTAATATAAATTAATTTATAAATACTAATAATAACTTAACTCAAAACTTATAACTAATTTATAAAATATTTTATTTATAAGTAAAGAAAGAGTAGGTTCATTATTATAAAAATTAAAATAACTTAATGTTAGTTATAAAATTAAAAGCGATATAATTAGTGTTTTCTTAAGAAACAAAGTATAGAATATAATAACTTGATTATTGTTTTCTAATATAAATTAATTTATAAATACTAATAATAACTTAACTCAAAACTTATAACTTATTTATAAAATATTTTATTTATAAGTAAAGAAAGAGTAGGTTCATTATTATAAAAATTAAAATAACTTAATGTTAGTTAAAAAATTAAAAGCGATATATTAGTGTTTCTTTAGGAAACAAAGTATAGAATATAATAACTTGATCATTATATTTCCAATATAAATTAATTTATAAATACTAATAATAACTTAACTCAAAACTTATAACTTATTCATAAAATATTTTATATATAAGTAAAGATTTTTCATACAAATTTTTCAAAAACACTCTAAACCCCAGAAAACATGAAAAAAATGGGTTGTCGGCCTAAAAAAATTTTCATATAAAATTATCAAAAACTCTAAACCCCAGAAAACATGAAAAAAATGGGTTGTCGGCCTAAAAAAAATTTTCATATAAAATTATCAAAAACACTCTAAACCCCAGAAAACATGAAAAAAATGGGTTATCGGCCTAAAAAAAATTTTCATACAAATTTTTCAAAAACACTCTAAACCCCAGAAAACATGAAAAAAATGGGTTGTCGGCCTAAAAAAAATTTTCATACAAATTTTTCAAAAACACTTTAAACCCCAGAAAACATGAAAAAAATGGGTTGTCGGCCTAAAAAAAATTTTCATATAAAATTTTCAAAAACACTCTAAACCCCAGAAAACATGAAAAAAGTGGGTTGTCGGCCTAAAAAATATTTTCATATAAAATTTTCAAAAACACTCTAAACCCCAGAAAACATGAAAAAAATGGGTTGTCGGCCTAAAAAAAATTTTCATATAAAATTATCAAAAACACTCTAAACCCCAGAAAACATGAAAAAAATGGGTTGTCGGCCTAAAAAAAATTTTCATACAAATTTTTCAAAAACACTCTAAACCCCAGAAAACATGAAAAAAATTGGTTGTCGGCCTAAAAAAAATGTTCATACAAATTTTTCAAAAACACTTTAAACCCCAGAAAACATGAAAAAAATGGGTTGTCGGCCTAAAAAAAATTTTCATATAAAATTATCAAAAACACTCTAAACTCCAGAAAACATGAAAAAAATGGGTTGTCGGCCTAAAAAAAATTTTCATACAAATTTTTCAAAAACACTCTAAACCCCAGAAAACATGAAAAAAATTGGTTGTCGGCCTAAAAAAAATTTTCATACAAATTTTTCAAAAACACTTTAAACCCCAGAAAACATGAAAAAAATGGGTTGTCGGCCTAAAAAAAATTTTCATATAAAATTTTCAAAAACACTCTAAACCCCAGAAAACATGAAAAAAGTGGGTTGTCGGCCTAAAAAATATTTTCATATAAAATTTTCAAAAACACTCTAAACCCCAGAAAACATTAAAAAAATGGGTTGTCGGCCTAAAAAAAATTTTCATACAAATTTTTCAAAAACACTTTAAACCCCAGAAAACATGAAAAAAATAGGTTGTCGGCCTAAAAAAAATTTTCATACAAATTTTTCAAAAACACTCTAAACCCCAGAAAACAGGAAAAAAATGGGTTGTTGGCCTAAAAAAAATTTTCATACAAATTTTTCAAAAACACTTTAAACCCCAGAAAACATGAAAAAAATGGGTTGTCGGCCTAAAAAAAATTTTCATATAAAATTTTCAAAAACACTCTAAACCCCAGAAAACATGAAAAAAATTGGTTGTCGGCCTAAAAAAAATTTTCATACAAATTTTTCAAAAACACTCTAAACCCCAGAAAACATGAAAAAAATTGGTTGTCGGCCTAAAAAAAATTTTCATACAAATTTTTCAAAAACACTAAACCCCAGAAAACATGAAAAAAATGGGTTGTCGGCCTAAAAAAAATTTTCATATAAAATTTTCAAAAACACTCTAAACCCCAGAAAACATGAAAAAAATGGGTTGTCGACCTAAAAAAAATTTTCATACAAATTTTTCAAAAACACTCTAAACCCCAGAAAACATCAAAAAAATAGGTTGTCGGCCTAAAAAAAATTTTCATACAAATTTTTCAAAAACACTCTAAACCCCAGAAAACATGAAAAAAATGGGTTGTTGGCCTAAAAAAAATTTTCATACAAATTTTTCAAAAACACTCTAAACCCCAGAAAACATGAAAAAAATGGGTTGTCGGCCTAAAAAAAATTTTCATATAAAATTTTCAAAAACACTATAAACCCCAGAAAACATGAAAAAAATAGGTTGTCGGCCTATAAAAAATTTTCATATAAAATTTTCAAAAACACTCTAAACCCCAGAAAACATGAAAAAAATAGGTTGTCGGCCTAAAAAAAATTTTCATACAAATTTTTCAAAAACACTCTAAACCCCAGAAAACATGAAAAAAATGGGTTGTTGGCCTAAAAAAAATTTTCATACAAATTTTTCAAAAACACTCTAAACCCCAGAAAACATGAAAAAAATGGGTTGTTGGCCTAAAAAAAATTTTCATACAAATTTTTCAAAAACACTCTAAACCCCAGAAAACATGAAAAAAATAGGTTGTCGGCCTAAAAAAAATTTTCATACAAATTTTTCAAAAACACTCTAAACCCCAGAAAACATGAAAAAAATGGGTTGTTGGCCTAAAAAAAATTTTCATACAAATTTTTCAAAAACACTCTAAACCCCAGAAAACATGAAAAAAATGGGTTGTCGGCCTAAAAAAAATTTTCATATAAAATTTTCAAAAACACTATAAACCCCAGAAAACATGAAAAAAATAGGTTGTCGGCCTAAAAAAAATTTTCATATAAAATTTTCAAAAACACTCTAAACCCCAGAAAACATGAAAAAAATAGGTTGTCGGCCTAGAAAAAATTTTCATATAAAATTTTCAAAAACACTTTAAACCCCAGAAAACATGAAAAAAATGGGTTGTCGGCCTAAAAAAAATTTTCATATAAAATATTCAAAAACACTCTAAACCCCAGAAAACATGAAAAAAATGGGTTGTCGGCCTAAAAAAAATTTTCATATAAATTTTTCAAAAACACTTTAAACCCCAGAAAACATGAAAAAAATGGGTTGTCGGCCTAAAAAAAATTTTGATATAAAATTTTCAAAAACACTCTAAACCCCAGAAAACATGAAAAAAATGGGTTGTCGGCCTAAAAAATTTTTATTTTTAAATTCAATATTTTCTTAATTTTTATATAAATTTTTATTAAATGTATAATTATTTATAAATTTTAATTGAAAATGTATTATATTATAACAATAAAATTGATTAAAATAACAATATATATTATATTATACTTAATTTAATTTTTTATATTGAGAACAAAAATCTATCTTTTTACAAAAAAATGCGGAGACATGGATTTTTTTGAGGGCAAAATTGCACACCAATTTTTTTGTATGAAAATTGGTATCAAGCCACTAAATGTGGTGTCAGAGGTGTTTTAAAAAAAAAAATTTTTTTTTTTTATAAATTGATTATATAAAGGCAAAAATGAAAAAATAGACATTTTAAGTAATTTCGAAAAAAAATTTCGAAAATTTGAAAGGTAGAGTGGGTTGTATGGATACATGATGAGGTATCAGATCACTAAATGAGGTGTCAGAGGTGTTTTAAAAATAAAATTTATTTTTTCATAAATTGTTGAATTGTAGCAAAAAAATACACTAAAATACAAAAAAAAGTGTATTTACATGGAAATTGTTGTGAAAAGGGTGGTTGGTGTGGTATCAAGTCACTAAATGAGGTGTCAGAGGTGTTTTGAAAAAAAAAATTTTTTTTTTCATAAATTGTTGGATTGTAATGAAAAATACACTAAAATAAAAAAAAAAGGTGTTTTTAGATGGAAATTGTTGTGAAAAGGGTGGTTGGTGTGGTATCAAGTCACTAAATGAGGTGTCAGAGGTGTTTTGAAAAAAAAAATTTTTTTTTTCATAAATTGTTGGATTGTAATGAAAAATACTGTTTTTATACGTAATAAAAAACTTTATTTTTTTTTTATTTCTAAATTACAATTTACATGTTTTCCTTTCGAAAGTTAATCAACGATTGATCTAAAAAATTCTAAAACAATCTAACATTAAACTTATCTTTACAACTTGTTTAAAATATAACCGTTCGAGGTCAATGACTTTTGTTTAAAATTTAAATCATTTCAAAGTACATAATTTAAAGTACATAAGAAAAAAAATATAATTAATCGCATCTGTTTTAACAGTTTACATTTTTATATACAATTATTTAAAGTTTCACATTCCAGTTGAAGTTTACAGAAATAATTAACATTATAAGTTTTAAGTGTGCAGAAATAATTAACATTATGTTCTATAATAATATTCCATGATTATGGATCAGAGCCATCTATTAGAATTAATGTAAATATAATTTAATAATTTATTTCTATAATTCAATTTTAATATTTAACTAAGTGAAACAATAGAAATGAAATATTATTAAAAAAAGTAATTATTGTGAATTAATATGTGACATAACAATATTTGTCACATACATTTAAGGTAAGTAAATAATAAACACGTAAGTAATAAACAAAATACTAAATTATATTATTATATTACAGAATCTTATTATATTGTATTATTATATTTCAGAATATTAATACATTATATTGTTGGTGAGAGATGACTTGATGACTCGGTGACATGGTGACGATTCAACTCCCATATTTCAGATAAGTATAAATTTAAATATTTTGTTGATGTGTTTCTTTGTGTTTTCTTATTTTCAATTGTAGGTAAATCCATGTAATGCGCTGACGGAACATTCTCCCCCCCTTGATATTACGTAGGAATATCTAAATCTAAAATCAATTCAGGTTTCTCTTTAAACTAAAAAAAAAAAAAAATTTTAATAAAATTATATACAACTTTTATATGATAAACAAAAAAACTTATTCTGCCATTTGGTTTTTAGGTTTTTAGGTTGTTTTGAAATTGTTATCATCCTTGAAACGACAACGTCTATACCGGAACGATCGCTGACACCGAAGATAGAGGATATAGTGCCCCTTACTCACTATCTGGAACTGCGCATTCAACTAACTAGGAACGTAATGGTGAGAAATTGTTAATATGATATTATTTTTTTTTTTTAAGTGTGTTATAAATTTAGAAATTTTGTGTATGAGTTGTATAGGAAAAAAAACGAATTTGATAGTTTTATAAGTGTGCTATTGAATTGTATGTGATTTTGAATGTTTGATTATATGAATGATTTAGTTTGATTTTAATTTAGAATCGGTTTGATTTTGCGAATTATGATCAGTTTGGTCAAGCGGTTGGTTTCCGATTGGAAGAACACATAATTTGGAAATGGGTCGTTTGAAAATTGAATTTTTCGTGCGAACGCTCACTACTCGTACTAATCCATCAGAGCCCGAATGAGTATCTATAACTCTAGCGAGAAGCCATTTACTCGGTGGAAGATTTTCGTCCTTTACTATGACTAAATCATTTATCTTTAAATTTTCGCGTGTTCGGTTCCATTTAGGGCGTTGTTGTAAACGGCTTAAATATTCGGTATTCCATCGTCGCCAAAAACTCTGCAGGATATGTTGCAAATGTTGCCAACGATCCAGTCTATTCACATTCAAGTCCAAAACACATTGTTGGGGTGTAGATAACAAGCTATCACCAATTAAGAAATGAGCTGGGGTTAGCGGTAATAAATCTTGAGGATCACTTGTCATTTCACAAAGTGGCCTTGAATTTAAGCATGCTTCGATTTGTGTTAATACCGTGGCGAACTCCTCGTATGTTAGTGTGATATTATTTAACACTCTTTTTAAGTGATGTTTAGTTGAGCGAACTCCAGCTTCCCATAGACCGCCGAAGTGTGGTGAACCAGGGGGATTGAAGTGAAAATTAACTCCGACATTTTCCATAAATTCAGCAACTTCCATTTTTATATCTCCTACCATAAAATGTGTTTGATTTTTTAATATTTTATGTGCGCCTACAAAATTAGTACCACAATCGCAATATAGATCGGTACAGAATCCACGACGAGAACAAAATCTTCGATAAGCAGCTATAAATCCTTCTGCTGACATATCTGTTACTAATTCCAGGTGAATAGCTTTGACTGACATACAAATGAAAAGAGCTACATATGACTTATACCGTTTAGCACCTCTTCCTTTGTGGGTTTTCAACTCGAATGGGCCACAATAATCTAAACCAGAATGTAGGAATGGTCTGGCCATCTGCACTCGTCTTTTTGGTAACTCGCCCATTAGTTGAGTTCGTGTTTCAGCCCTTTGTTTAAAGCACGGAATGCATTTGTATATTTGAAAACGGATCGTATTCCGAGCATTAATAATCCAAAATTGTTTTCTTAGTATGGACATCATCAGTTGTGGTCCACCATGTAGACACTCTTTATGAACCTTTTCAATTAATAATTTTGTGAAAATATCTTTGTCGCATAAAATGATTGGATGTTTTTCTGAATACGGAAGTTCTGAAAACTTAAGACGACCCCCCACTCGTAAGATACCTTCTTGATCTAAAATCGGATTTAATTTTATTAAAGTACCCTTTTTTAAATTATCATTTCGTTTACACATAGCTACCTCTCTTGAAAATGTCCTTTGTTGGGCCCGCTTTATTAAATGTTTGAACGCCTGCTTAATCTCATTTGATTTTAAATAGTGGGTTTCTCTCCTATCTTTCTCTTTGAGTTTACAATTTGCAATGAATCGGTGACAGTATGCTAGCACGCGAATTAATTTTGTATATGACGAAAATTGGTTCTCGATTATATCGTTATTCAATGTTGGTAATACAAGATTTATCTGAAGCTTTCTTTGTTCAAGGCTGGTATGGGCTTCCCTCTTATTTGGCCAATGTGTGTATGATTTCATTAGCCAGTCTGGACCATGCCACCATAAGGGATGGTTTTCAAGTTCAGATGGACATAAACCTCTTGACGCGACGTCTGCGGGATTTTGTTTTGTCGGTACATGATTCCAAATATTTTGACCAACCAGCTCGTGAATGTGTGAAACCCTGTTGGCGACGAATGTTGTCCATTTTGTTGGGTGATTTTCAAGCCATGCGAGTACAATTTCGGAATCTGTCCATCCAAATAATTTTATTGGTTGTGATATTCGTAGAGCCTGTAGAGTATATTTTAAGAGTTTGGCTCCTAATACGGCAGCGCATAATTCAAGTCGTGGCAACGATATGGTCTTTATTGGTGCAACCTTTGTCTTAGAAATGATAATCGATGTTGATCTTGTGCCATTAGAATCTGTCGTACTCATATACACGACAGCTGCGTAACCCTTTGTAGAAGCGTCTGAAAAGACATGTAACTCAATAGCTGTATCTTTTTCGGAATATCCGATCCATCTTTTAATGGAAATTCTCTTAATTTTCTCTAAATTTTGAAAGTATTTAATCCATTCCCTTCTTAAATCAGCTGTTACTTCATCATCCCATTGTAACCCTGATAGCCATAACCTTTGCATGATAATTTTGGCCGATATGATAATTGGGGCTAACCATCCCATAGGATCAAATAACTTTGCGATTTGTGATAATATGCTTCTTTTAGTCCAAGTCACAGGAGCTTCTTCAAGGTTGATGGAATATCCACAAGAATCGTTCTTTGGATTCCAATGTATACCCAAAGTTCGAGTAGTCTCTGCGTCATTGTTTTGATCTGGAAGTAATTTTTCGCAATCTTCTAGTGGCAATGATCGCAATAATTTGTTACTATTAGACATCCATTTTCGTAATGAGAATCCTGCCGATCTTGTGGCGCTTATGATCTGTTGTTGAGCCTGTAATGCTGTTTCAACGTCATCTGCTCCCGACAACAGATCATCGACGTAAAAGTCATTGTTTATGATTCTGCATCCTACAGGAAAATTATCCATTTCATCATGTGCCAGTTTTTTTAGAGTTTTCACTGCTAAGTATGGTGCACTTTTTGTGCCAAACGTGACTGTTAATAATTTGTAATCTCGAATTTCAAGGGATGGATCTTCCTTCCACACTATTCTCTGATATTCCGTGTGCCCATTCTTTATCCATATTTGACGATACATCTTTTCGATGTCGGCCGTGAAGGCAACTCGATGTTTTCGCCATCTGATCAATATTGTCAACAACTCATCTTGAATCGTTGGTCCTTTTAACAACATGTCATTTAAGGACTTGCCACTTTTTGTCGCTCTAGAAGCATCGAATACTACTCGAAGTTTTGTTGTGGTACTCGTATCTTTAATAACCCCGTGATGAGGCAGGTAGCTGGTTTTATACGACAAGATGTTTGGCCCACTGTTTTGAAAGAGCTCTTCTGGATCAACTAGACTCATGTGACCCAATGTTTTGTACTCATTGATACATTTAATATATTCTGATTTCAACTCTACATTATTTTTAAAACGCTTTTCTAATTGGTATAGCCTTTGTAGTGCTATGTTTCTAGATGGACCTAAAAAGTCACTATGTGTCGTTGTTCTAAATGGTAGCTGAACTTCATAAGTACCATCCGCACGCCGCGTTGTTGTTTCGGTATATATCCTTTCACATTCTTTCTCTTCTTCTGTTTGCAAAACAGTGTTTTGCACTTCTTCCACCTCCCAAAAAGATTTTAGCTGCTTTTCTAGATTTAAAGATAAATGAAAATTCCTTATTGTTACATTTTGTGGTGCGGATTCATGATTCTTGCCTGATAAAATCCAACCAAATATGGTTTGCTGTGCGATCGGCATACCTGGTTCCCCCTTCATTAAACCTTCTAACAAAATTTGACTGAACACGTCAGCACCCAAAAGTACATCGATCTGACCGGGTTCGTAAAACTTCGGATCAGCTAGTTCTAAACCTTCTATGTGTTTCCAATGTCTATTTTGTATATCAGTTTGAGGTAACAAATTTGTAAGTTTCGGTAGTACCAAACCTTCCACATTGATGTCAATATCTTGATGAAGAGATTTCAAAGTAAATCTAACACGTGACTTGACAGAGTGTACTTTTTCTCGACCAATACTTTGGATTGTAGCGTTGATTGCTTTCTTTGTTAATCTATACCTTTGAACCACCTTCTCTGTTATGAATGAAGCCTGTGATCCTTGATCTATCAGGGCTCTCACTACACCTTCTTCTCCGGTTGGGCTTAGAATTCTTAATAATGCTGTTGCAAGTAGAATTTGATGAGCTCGACCTTTATACCCAAATGAGTTATTGTCATTTGTGCGATTGTGATGAACTGACGGTATAAATTCTGGACTATCAACATTTAATATGTGGTTTGTCGCTATAACTGTGTCCTTTTGACGTGATGTGGAAGGACTGGAGACTGCTCTGGTGCCACCATTGGAATGATTGTCCACTATAACATTATTCATTTTGAAGTGGATGAGAGTATGATGACGCTTGTTACAATGAACACATGTATGCTGACTTGAACAGTCTTTCAGCATATGCCCAGCTCCCAAACAATTTAAACATAGTCGTTTTTCTCGTACAATTTCTGACCGTTTTAAAGGATTTAATGCTAAAAATTTTTGACATCTTCTTATAACATGGTGGCCATTGCACAACGAGCACATCGAATTTGTTTGTAAATGGAAATTCTTGATTGTTGGTTTAACTTTGATATTACTATTTGTATTTTTGAATTCTGCTTTTATTGGTCCTCTTGAATTTACAGCTTCCAACGCTCTAAATCTGGCTTCTAAAAATTCCTTTAACGTCTTAAGGCTGGTAATTGTTTTAGTTTTGCTTATTTCTTGTTCCCATAACTGATGAGTTGCTTGCGGCAATCTTTGGGTGACGATAAACGTGACTATTGGATCCCATGTTTCTGTGTTTATATCTAAATTATTTAAAGCTTGTAAACATTCAAATGTTGTATCCAACAACCCCTTAATGCCCTGTGCATTCTCATTGATGGTCGTGTTGTGGTTCAAAAGCCTCTTTAGTTGATTGTTGACGAGCACCCTCTTATTATCATATCTCTCCATCAACAATTCCCATGCAGCCACATAATTCCTTTCGGTAACCTGAAAATGACGAAGTAATTGCTCAGGTTCACCGATTAGCTGTACTTTCAGATATTGAAGTTTTTGTACATCCGATAGCGATTCATTATTATGTATCATTGTTGTGAATAGATCATGGAAAGTTGGCCATTTCGTGTAGTCCCCGCCAAATTTTTCAAATGAAATTTTTGGAAGTTGAATTCCGCTATCAATGTATTTCCGATTCTCCTTCGATATGTTTGCTATGGTTACTGGAGTTTCGACAGAAGTCGTATCTCTCTTCACCTCCTCTTGGTATTTCTCCAACATGGCATGATAATTGTTGTCAAAAAAACTCTGTGTCTCCGCATGCACGTCATTCTCAATATATTCATGGTTAATTTCTAGTTCTTCGCTCACACTGAAGAATAGAATGGATCTATGACCCTCTTCGAAAGCGTCCCACATTGTCTGGAAATCCTTTAATTTTTTTTCGTAGTATGGTCTCGTTTTCCTCACTGAGCCATCTTTCTTATAGTTAGTTATGAATTTTTCCATTAGCATTTTTTGAACCTTTTGTTTGACGATCATTTGCTCTATTCTTTTTGCGTCGGCCATTTTTTATAACGAATTTGAATATAATAGTGAATATAATAGAATATAATAACGTAATAAATATAATAGAATTTAACTTAATAATGTATTTGTATAATGCAATGAATTTAAATTATGATTGATTCCCTTTTTTTTTTTTATAATTTTATTGGTAATTTGATATAATATCTTTTAGCTTAATAATTTAATATATTCAAGATGAAAATTTCTAATGTTTAATACAAAAAATATATTTTTTTTTTTTTTTTTTTTTTAGATTTGAAAATTCAACAACACACTTACCAATCCGACCTGATGCTGCCCTTTACTGTTCGCAAGACCGTTTGTTATACCGCGCGCGCTTTTTGTATTATTATATTAAATTATATTATGTTTAAATCTAGTTTTTATATTATTACTTATAAATAATTATTGTTATATATTATTATTATGTAAGTTTATAAGTTCAGATAGTTTATAAGTTTTTAATTTTATAATAGTTTTAGTTCAAAGTAATTTTTTTTATTAATCACACACTCTCTTTGATTTTTTTTGATCAAACAATTTTTTCCAATTTCAAACACAATTTTGATTTATATTCAAATAAAGGTTAATTCTTTTTTAAAGCAGAAGCACTTAAAATCATAAGTTTTTATTTTTTTTATTTAATTTTCAAATTGGGTTTTTTTTTCCTTTTTTTATTTTTTAAAATATTCTGTGATGGAAATTTTGAAATCACCAGTTATCTTTATTTTATTTTAAACGCTATTCTGTGTTAGAATATGCGGTTTTAAAATCACAAGATTTTATTTTATTTTATTTTAAACGTTATTCTGTGTTAGAATAGACGGTTTAAAATATCACACTCTTTAATGTAAATCACAAGTTCTTTACCCCTTTATTTTAAACCACAAGTTTTTCAATATGTTTTACTTAAAATATTCTGGCATAAAAATTTTATTATCACAAGGTTTTCTTTTATTTTAAACGTTATTCTGTGTTAGAATAGATGGTTTAAAATATCACACCTTTTACTTTAAATCACAAGTTTTTTTTTTTTATTTTATTTTAAACGTTATTCTGTGTTAGAATAGACGGTTTAAAATATCACACTTTTTACCTTAAATCACAAGTTTTTTTTTTTTTTAATTTATTTTAAACATTATTCTGTGTTAGAATAGACGGTTTAAAATATCGCACTTTGAAATATCACCTTCACAATATTCATTATATTCAGAAATCCGGTTCGAAGGACCAAATGTTTTTATACGTAATAAAAAACTTTATTTTTTTTTTATTTCTAAATTACAATTTACATGTTTTCCTTTCGAAAGTTAATCAACGATTGATCTAAAAAATTCTAAAACAATCTAACATTAAACTTATCTTTACAACTTGTTTAAAATATAACCGTTCGAGGTCAATGACTTTTGTTTAAAATTTAAATCATTTCAAAGTACATAATTTAAAGTACATAAGAAAAAAAATATAATTAATCGCATCTGTTTTAACAGTTTACATTTTTATATACAATTATTTAAAGTTTCACATTCCAGTTGAAGTTTACAGAAATAATTAACATTATAAGTTTTAAGTGTGCAGAAATAATTAACATTATGTTCTATAATAATATTCCATGATTATGGATCAGAGCCATCTATTAGAATTAATGTAAATATAATTTAATAATTTATTTCTATAATTCAATTTTAATATTTAACTAAGTGAAACAATAGAAATGAAATATTATTAAAAAAAGTAATTATTGTGAATTAATATGTGACATAACAATATTTGTCACATACATTTAAGGTAAGTAAATAATAAACACGTAAGTAATAAACAAAATACTAAATTATATTATTATATTACAGAATCTTATTATATTGTATTATTATATTTCAGAATATTAATACATTATATTGTTGGTGAGAGATGACTTGATGACTCGGTGACATGGTGACGATTCAACTCCCATATTTCAGATAAGTATAAATTTAAATATTTTGTTGATGTGTTTCTTTGTGTTTTCTTATTTTCAATTGTAGGTAAATCCATGTAATGCGCTGACGGAACATTCTCCCCCCCTTGATATTACGTAGGAATATCTAAATCTAAAATCAATTCAGGTTTCTCTTTAAACTAAAAAAAAAAAAAAAATTTTAATAAAATTATATACAACTTTTATATGATAAACAAAAAAACTTATTCTGCCATTTGGTTTTTAGGTTTTTAGGTTGTTTTGAAATTGTTATCATCCTTGAAACGACAACGTCTATACCGGAACGATCGCTGACACCGAAGATAGAGGATATAGTGCCCCTTACTCACTATCTGGAACTGCGCATTCAACTAACTAGGAACGTAATGGTGAGAAATTGTTAATATGATATTATTTTTTTTTTTAAGTGTGTTATAAATTTAGAAATTTTGTGTATGAGTTGTATAGGAAAAAAAACGAATTTGATAGTTTTATAAGTGTGCTATTGAATTGTATGTGATTTTGAATGTTTGATTATATGAATGATTTAGTTTGATTTTAATTTAGAATCGGTTTGATTTTGCGAATTATGATCAGTTTGGTCAAGCGGTTGGTTTCCGATTGGAAGAACACATAATTTGGAAATGGGGCGTTTGAAAATTGAATTTTTCGTGCGAACGCTCACTACTCGTACTAACCCATCAGAGCCCGAATGAGTATCTATAACTCTAGCGAGAAGCCATTTACTCGGTGGAAGATTTTCGTCCTTTACTATGACTAAATCATTTATCTTTAAATTTTCGCGTGTTCGGTTCCATTTAGGGCGTTGTTGTAAACGGCTTAAATATTCGGTATTCCATCGTCGCCAAAAACTCTGCAGGATATGTTGCAAATGTTGCCAACGATCCAGTCTATTCACATTCAAGTCCAAAACACATTGTTGGGGTGTAGATAACAAGCTATCACCAATTAAGAAATGAGCTGGGGTTAGCGGTAATAAATCTTGAGGATCACTTGTCATTTCACAAAGTGGCCTTGAATTTAAGCATGCTTCGATTTGTGTTAATACCGTGGCGAACTCCTCGTATGTTAGTGTGATATTATTTAACACTCTTTTTAAGTGATGTTTAGTTGAGCGAACTCCAGCTTCCCATAGACCGCCGAAGTGTGGTGAACCAGGGGGATTGAAGTGAAAATTAACTCCGACATTTTCCATAAATTCAGCAACTTCCATTTTTATATCTCCTACCATAAAATGTGTTTGATTTTTTAATATTTTATGTGCGCCTACAAAATTAGTACCACAATCGCAATATAGATCGGTACAGAATCCACGACGAGAACAAAATCTTCGATAAGCAGCTATAAATCCTTCTGCTGACATATCTGTTACTAATTCCAGGTGAATAGCTTTGACTGACATACAAATGAAAAGAGCTACATATGACTTATACCGTTTAGCACCTCTTCCTTTGTGGGTTTTCAACGCGAATGGGCCACAATAATCTAAACCAGAATGTAGGAATGGTCTGGCCATCTGCACTCGTCTTTTTGGTAACTCGCCCATTAGTTGAGTTCGTGTTTCAGCCCTTTGTTTAAAGCACGGAATGCATTTGTATATTTGAAAACGGATCGTATTCCGAGCATTAATAATCCAAAATTGTTTTCTTAGTATGGACATCATCAGTTGTGGTCCACCATGTAGACACTCTTTATTCACCTTTTCAATTAATAATTTTGTGAAAATATCTTTGTCGCATAAAATGATTGGATGTTTTTCTGAATATGGAAGTTCTGAAAACTTAAGACGACCCCCCACTCGTAAGATACCTTCTTGATCTAAAATCGGATTTAATTTTATTAAAGTACCCTTTTTTAAATTATCATTTCGTTTACACATAGCTACCTCTCTTGAAAATGTCCTTTGTTGGGCCCGCTTTATTAAATGTTTGAACGCCTGTTTAATCTCATTTGATTTTAAATAGTGGGTTTCTCTCCTATCTTTCTCTTTGAGTTTACAATTTGCAATGAATCGGTGGCAGTATGCTAGCACGCGAATTAATTTTGTATATGACGAAAATTGGTTCTCGATTATATCGTTATTCAATGTTGGTAATACAAGATTTATCTGAAGCTTTCTTTGTTCAAGGCTGGTATGGGCTTCCCTCTTATTTGGCCAATGTGTGTATGATTTCATTAGCCAGTCTGGACCATGCCACCATAAGGGATGGTTTTCAAGTTCAGATGGACATAAACCTCTTGACGCGACGTCTGCGGGATTTTGTTTTGTCGGTACATGATTCCAAATATTTTGACCAACCAGCTCGTGAATGTGTGAAACCCTGTTGGCGACGAATGTTGTCCATTTTGTTGGGTGATTTTCAAGCCATGCGAGTACAATTTCGGAATCTGTCCATCCAAATAATTTTATTGGTTGTGATATTCGTAGAGCCTGTAGAGTATATTTTAAGAGTTTGGCTCCTAATACGGCAGCGCATAATTCAAGTCGTGGCAACGATATGGTCTTTATTGGTGCAACCTTTGTCTTAGAAATGATAATCGATGTTGATCTTGTGCCATTAGAATCTGTCGTACTCATATACACGACAGCTGCGTAACCCTTTGTAGAAGCGTCTGAAAAGACATGTAACTCAATAGCTGTATCTTTTTCGGAATATCCGATCCATCTTTTAATGGAAATTCTCTTAATTTTCTCTAAATTTTGAAAGTATTTAATCCATTCCCTTCTTAAATCAGCTGTTACTTCATCATCCCATTGTAACCCTGATAGCCATAACCTTTGCATGATAATTTTGGCCGATATGATAATTGGGGCTAACCATCCCATAGGATCAAATAACTTTGCGATTTGTGATAATATGCTTCTTTTAGTCCAAGTCACAGGAGCTTCTTCAAGGTTGATGGAATATCCACAAGAATCGTTCTTTGGATTCCAATGTATACCCAAAGTTCGAGTAGTCTCTGCGTCATTGTTTTGATCTGGAAGTAATTTTTCGCAATCTTCTAGTGGCAATGATCGCAATAATTTGTTACTATTAGACATCCATTTTCGTAATGAGAATCCTGCCGATCTTGTGGCGCTTATGATCTGTTGTTGAGTCTGTAATGCTGTTTCAACGTCATCTGCTCCCGACAACAGATCATCGACGTAAAAGTCATTGTTTATGATTCTGCATCCTACAGGAAAATTATCCATTTCATCATGTGCCAGTTTTTTTAGAGTTTTCACTGCTAAGTATGGTGCACTTTTTGTGCCAAACGTGACTGTTAATAATTTGTAATCTCGAATTTCAAGGGATGGATCTTCCCTCCACACTATTCTCTGATATTCCGTGTGCCCATTCTTTATCCATATTTGACGATACATCTTTTCGATGTCGGCCGTGAAGGCAACTCGATGTTTTCGCCATCTGATCAATATTGTCAACAACTCATCTTGAATCGTTGGTCCTTTTAACAACATGTCATTTAAGGACTTGCCACTTTTTGTCGCTCTAGAAGCATCGAATACTACTCGAAGTTTTGTTGTGGTACTCGTATCTTTAATAACCCCGTGATGAGGCAGGTAGCTGGTTTTATACGACAAGATGTTTGGCCCACTGTTTTGAAAGAGCTCTTCTGGATCAACTAGACTCATGTGACCCAATGTTTTGTACTCATTGATACATTTAATATATTCTGATTTCAACTCTACATTATTTTTAAAACGCTTTTCTAATTGGTATAGCCTTTGTAGTGCTATGTTTCTAGATGGACCTAAAAAGTCACTATGTGTCGTTGTTCTAAATGGTAGCTGAACTTCATAAGTACCATCTGCACGCCGCGTTGTTGTTTCGGTATATATCCTTTCACATTCTTTCTCTTCTTCTGTTTGCAAAACAGTGTTTTGCACTTCTTCCACCTCCCAAAAAGATTTTAGCTGCTTTTCTAGATTTAAAGATAAATGAAAATTCCTTATTGTTACATTTTGTGGTGCGGATTCATGATTCTTGCCTGATAAAATCCAACCAAATATGGTTTGCTGTGCGATCGGCATACCTGGTTCCCCCTTCATTAAACCTTCTAACAAAATTTGACTGAACACGTCAGCACCCAAAAGTACATCGATCTGACCGGGTTCGTAAAACTTCGGATCAGCTAGTTCTAAACCTTCTATGTGTTTCCAATGTCTATTTTGTATATCAGTTTGAGGTAACAAATTTGTAAGTTTCGGTAGTACCAAACCTTCCACATTGATGTCAATATCTTGATGAAGAGATTTCAAAGTAAATCTAACACGTGACTTGACAGAGTGTACTTTTTCTCGACCAATACTTTGGATTGTAGCGTTGATTGCTTTCTTTGTTAATCTATACCTTTGAACCACCTTCTCTGTTATGAATGAAGCCTGTGATCCTTGATCTATCAGGGCTCTCACTATACCTTCTTCTCCGGTTGGGCTTAGAATTCTTAATAATGCTGTTGCAAGTAGAATTTGATGAGCTCGACCTTTATACCCAAATGAGTTATTGTCATTTGTGCGATTGTGATGAACTGACGGTATAAATTCTGGACTATCAACATTTAATATGTGGTTTGTCGCTATAACTGTGTCCTTTTGACGTGATGTGGAAGGACTGGAGACTGCTCTGGTGCCACCATTGGAATGATTGTCCACTATAACATTATTCATTTTGAAGTGGATGAGAGTATGATGACGCTTGTTACAATGAACACATGTATGCTGACTTGAACAGTCTTTCAGCATATGCCCAGCTCCCAAACAATTTAAACATAGTCGTTTTTCTCGTACAATTTCTGACCGTTTTAAAGGATTTAATGCTAAAAATTTTTGACATCTTCTTATAACATGGTGGCCATTGCACAACGAGCACATCGAATTTGTTTGTAAATGGAAATTCTTGATTGTTGGTTTAACTTTGATATTACTATTTGTATTTTTGAATTCTGCTTTTATTGGTCCTCTTGAATTTACAGCTTCCAACGCTCTAAATCTGGCTTCTAAAAATTCCTTTAACGTCTTAAGGCTGGTAATTGTTTTAGTTTTGCTTATTTCTTGTTCCCATAACTGATGAGTTGCTTGCGGCAATCTTTGGGTGACGATAAACGTGACTATTGGATCCCATGTTTCTGTGTTTATATCTAAATTATTTAAAGCTTGTAAACATTCAAATGTTGTATCCAACAACCCCTTAATGCCCTGTGCATTCTCATTGATGGTCGTGTTGTGGTTCAAAAGCCTCTTTAGTTGATTGTTGACGAGCACCCTCTTATTATCATATCTCTCCATCAACAATTCCCATGCAGCCACATAATTCCTTTCGGTAACCTGAAAATGACGAAGTAATTGCTCAGGTTCACCGATTAGCTGTACTTTCAGATATTGAAGTTTTTGTACATCCGATAGCGATTCACTATTATGTATCATTGTTGTGAATAGATCATGGAAAGTTGGCCATTTCGTGTAGTCCCCGCCAAATTTTTCAAATGAAATTTTTGGAAGTTGAATTCCGCTATCAATGTATTTCCGATTCTCCTTCGATATGTTTGCTATGGTTACTGGAGTTTCGACAGAAGTCGTATCTCTCTTCACCTCCTCTTGGTATTTCTCCAACATGGCATGATAATTGTTGTCAAAAAAACTCTGTGTCTCCGCATGCACGTCATTCTCAATATATTCATGGTTAATTTCTAGTTCTTCGCTCACACTGAAGAATAGAATGGATCTATGACCCTCTTCGAAAGCGTCCCACATTGTCTGGAAATCCTTTAATTTTTTTTCGTAGTATGGTCTCGTTTTCCTCACTGAGCCATCTTTCTTATAGTTAGTTATGAATTTTTCCATTAGCATTTTTTGAACCTTTTGTTTGACGATCATTTGCTCTATTCTTTTTGCGTCGGCCATTTTTTATAACGAATTTGAATATAATAGTGAATATAATAGAATATAATAACGTAATAAATATAATAGAATTTAAGTTAATAATGTATTTGTATAATGCAATGAATTTAAATTATGATTGATTCCCTTTTTTTTTTTTTTATAATTTTATTGGTAATTTGATATAATATCTTTTAGCTTAATAATTTAATATATTCAAGATGAAAATTTCTAATGTTTAATACAAAAAATATTTTTTTTTTTTTTTTTTAGATTTGAAAATTCAACAACACACTTACCAATCCGATCTGCTGATCCGACCTGATGCTGCCCTTTACTGTTCGCGAGACCGTTTGTTATACCGCGCGCGCTTTTGTATTATTATATTAAATTATATTATGTTTAAATCTAGTTTTTATATTATTACTTATAAATAATTATTGTTATATATTATTATCATGTAAGTTTATAAATTCAGATAGTTTATAAGTTTTTAATTTTATAATAGTTTTAGTTCAAAGTAATTTTTTTATTAATCACACACTCTCTTTGATTTTTTTTTGATCAAACAATTTTTTTTTTCAATTTCAAACACAATTTTGATTTATATTCAAATAAAGGTTAATTCTTTTTTAAAGCAGAAGCACTTAAAATCATAAGTTTTTATTTTTTTTATTTAATTTTCAAATTGGGTTTTTTTTCCTTTTTTTTTTATTTTTTAAAATATTCTGTGATGGAAATTTTGAAATCACCAGTTATCTTTATTTTATTTTAAACGCTATTCTGTGTTAGAATATGCGGTTTTAAAATCACAAGATTTTATTTTATTTTATTTTAAACGTTATTCTGTGTTAGAATAGACGGTTTAAAATATCACACTCTTTAATGTAAATCACAAGTTCTTTACCCCTTTATTTTAAACCACAAGTTTTTCAATATGTTTTACTTACAATATTCTGGCATTTTATTTTATTATCACAAGGTTTTCTTTTATTTTAAACGTTATTCTGTGTTAGAATAGATGGTTTAAAATATCACACCTTTTACTTTAAATCACAAGTTTTTTTTTTTTTATTTTATTTTAAACGTTATTCTGTGTTAGAATAGACGGTTTAAAATATCACACTTTTTACTTTAAATCACAAGTTTTTTTTTTTTTTATTTTATTTTAAACATTATTCTGTGTTAGAATAGACGGTTTAAAATATCGCACTTTGAAATATCACCTTCACAATATTCATTATATTCAGAAATCCGGCTCGAAGGACCAAATGTTTTTATACGTAATAAAAAAACTTTATTTTTTTTTTATTTCTAAATTACAATTTACATGTTTTCCTTTCGAAAGTTAATGAACGATTGATTTAAAAAATTCTAAAACAATCTAACATTAAACTTATCTTTACAACTTGTTTAAAATATAACCGTTCGAGGTCAATGACTTTTGTTTAAAATTTAAATCATTTCAAAGTACATAATTTAAAGTACATAAGAAAAAAATATAATTAATCGCATCTGTTTTAACAGTTTACATTTTTATATACAATTATTTAGAGTTTCACATTCCAGTTGAAGTTTACAGAAATAATTAACATTATAAGTTTTAAGTGTGCAGAAATAATTAACATTATGTTCTATAATAATATTCCATGATTATGGATCAGAGCCATCTATTAGAATTAATGTAAATATAATTTAATAATTTATTTCTATAATTCAATTTTAATATTTAACTAAGTGAAACAATAGAAATGAAATATTATTAAAAAAAGTAATTATTGTGAATTAATATGTGACATAACAATATTTGTCACATACATTTAAGGTAAGTAAACAATAAACACGTAAGTAATAAACAAAATACTAAATTAAATTATTATATTACAGAATCTTATTATATTGTATTATTATATTTCAGAATATTAATACATTATATTGTTGGTGAGAGATGACTTGGTGACTCGGTGACATGGTGACGATTCAACTCCCATATTTCAGATAAGTATAAATTTAAATATTTTGTTGATGTGTTTCTTTGTGTTTTCTTATTTTCAATTGTAGGTAAATCCATGTAATGCGCTGACGGAACAGATAAGATAAGGACTATGACTCATCTATGACTCATCTATGACTCATCGAATAAATTTTAGATTAAGTTAGTTATTTTGGAATTAAAATACCAGGCGCGCAGATTTGAAATATTTTTTAAAGAATTAAATTAAAACTTTTTTATAAATTTTTTTCTCACTTTGAATATTATGTTTTTGGTGATAAGAACTTTTTGTGATTTTTTATGAAATATTGTATTTTAAAATTTTTTTTTAAAAATATGATGTCAGGGAATTTCCTATATAATTAAAGTTTTTTTTTCTCACTTTGAATATTATGTTTTTGGTGATAAGAACTTTTTGTGATTTTTTATGAAATATTGTATTTTAAAATTTTTTTTAAAAAATATGACGTCAGGGAATCTCCTATATAATTAAAGTTTTTTTCCAATAACTATACAGTAATTATAGAGTAATGTTGAAAATTTTGTTGATGTTATTGTTGTTATTTTTTTGGTTTTCTTTTATTTAAAGAAATAGTGATAAGCGATGCAATGAATTAATTTTAAAAATATTCTGCTATTATACAACTTAAAAGCGTTGATTTATTTTAGATGAAAAAAAATGAATAATGTTGCGGTTTTGACTGAAAATAATCTAAAATTGATAAGTTAAAAATAACAGAGAATACTATTTTCAAATCATCTAGCTAAACAAATCGAATGTAAGAATATTAGGGATGCTTTTGACAAAAAATTTGTTGATGTTGTTGTTATTTTTTGGTTTTCTTTTATTTAAAGAAATAGTGATAAGATGCAATGAATTAATTTTAAAAATATTCTGCTATTATACAACTTAAAATCGTTGATTTATTTTAGATGAGAAAAAAAAATGAATAATGCTGCGGTTTTGACTGAAAACAATTTAAAATTGATAAGTTAAAAATAATAAAAATACTAACGTCAGGGAATCTCCTATATAATTACAGTTTTCAAATTTGATAAAAAATGCTATTTGGAAAACATCCATAGTTACACCAAATTAATATTAGAACAATTTGAACATTAAGGAAGTAGCAGTTTTGAAAACAATCTAAAATTGATAAGTTAAAAATAATAGAGAATACTATTTTGAAATCATCTAGCTAAACAAATTGAATGTAAGAATATTAGGGATGTTGCGGTTTTGATTGAAAAGCTTTAAAATAATAGAAAATGCTTTTTTAGAAAACACCTACGCAAATATGGAATTTTGTATAAAAGAAATGAAAAATTTAATTATTTCATCATTCAAACAATGGATACCGTAGAAATCATAGATGACATCGTTATTGTACCACCAAGCACAGAAAATAATGGTGGATATAGGAACGCTGGATATAGCTACGCTGGATCAACAAGTAGTAACCAAATCGCCTCAACTTCACATCAAATCGCAGCATCTACAAGCAGAAAAAGAAAGGCAGATGATGTGACAGATATTCTCAACCAACTTAATGAAGAGGTAGAGCAAAAATCAACATTTAAAAAAACTTTGTCAGCGAGAGACATTATTCGTGGTAAATACTACCACATATTAAAATTAAAAAAATTACATACTAAGTATGGTCCAAGAATCATGCTAGAGTTTGAGAGTACGGTTTTCTTTTTGCCTGCATATATGGTCAGCATTTTAACAGAACAACAAATACAAGTATTGAATGATGCACCCAACTTGTATATGCTGTCACCAACACCATTTAAATACAAGTTGGTGACTGAGGAAATATATTCGCAGAACCTATTAGCAATCAATCAATAAAAAATTATTGTAACTAAAAAAATGAAAAAATAAATATTATATTATTTATTTTATTTATTTGCTGTGAAATAAGTAAAAATTAAAGCTTTTAGTAAAAATTAAAAAAAAAAAAAACTTTTATTTATTTTGTTAATTTTACAGCTTTTTGAACTTTTGCATCTTATTATTCCCTTCTATGGAAATGAAATTTAATTAGAGAAGCTAGTTTCATTTAGAAATAACTCGGTCGAGTTGAATAAAACAATTAATTATTTTTATATATAAAAAATAATAATAAAAAATAAAAAAAAATGTCTGAAATCGCTAAAAAAATTTTAAAAAAACATTTTTTATTTAAAAAAAATAATAAAAGTGAAAATAAAAAAGAAGTTAAGTCTTATATGATTTCGCTATTGAAAGACTTAAATGTGTTAGAACAATTAGTTAAAGAAAATATAAATTCTAACAGTGGGGTAAAATCTTCTTTATTAACTTCTATAGGACATTTAGAATCCTTTAAATATAAAATAAAAATAAAATTATTAAATAAAGACACTGAATTGAAATGGAGAACATTAAATTCTGCATTTAAAAACAGAATTGAAACTGGTGTTATAACTAACATAACTGAGATAGACCCCAAAATTTTTTTAGAAAAGTGTAAAAAAATTGTAGAAGAAAAAATTAGACATATATTGCTAGAATATAATGCAATTAAAATTAACTTTGTCTTTTGTGGTGAATTTGTGAAAACAAACAATGAAGAAAATGAATATGATCTAAAATATTTAAATACAGAAAATGTTATAGTGTTAAAAATGAATAATGGTAATGATGAATGGTATGATAAACTGAAAAACTAAATTTTAATTAAATTTGATGATTTTCAAGAGAAAGGTAGTGGATGGGCATTATCTTCTATAATCAATTTAATTATCAATGTAAATGTATTTTCTTCATTTGCACCATCATCTTACATTGATTTGCCACCTTCGATAAAAAATAAAAAAGCGTGTATAAATATTAAAAATAGTGATGATGCATACTTTGCGTGGTGTATAATGGCTGCGTTAAATCCAAACACAGCTCATTCTGATCGTCCATCAAGTTATCAAAATTATAGTGAAGTATTGAATTTTAATGGTATTACTTTTCCAGTGTTACTAAATGACATTCCCAAATTTGAAAAGTTAAATTCAATTTCAATAAACGTTTTTGGACTGGAATTAATTAAAGCAAGTAATTTCAAAGTTATTCCGTTTTACCTAACTAAACTTAAAAAAGAAAAGCATGTCAATCTATTATTACTGCAAAATATTTATGAAAAAAAGGAGAAATTAAACACATATTACGAAGATGAAACGCATTCACATGAAAAAATCAAATATCATTATGTTTTAATAAAAAATATGTCAAGGTTACTTTCAAATGATCTATCTAAGAACAAAAGGCAAAAATATTTTTGTGATAGATGCTTGAATTATTTTTAAACAAATGAAAAATTATTATGTCATACAAAATATTGTGAAAAGGTTAACAACTGTGCTATCGTCTTACCAGAAAAAAATAAAAATAATCTCAAATTTAAGAACTTCAAAAATAAATTAATTAGAGGAAATATATTCGCAGAACCTATTAGCAATCAATCAATAAAAAATTATTGTAACTAAAAAAATGAAAAAATAAATATTATATTATTTATTTTATTTATTTGCTGTGAAATAAGTAAAAATTAAAGCTTTTAGTAAAAATTAAAAAAAAAAAAAACTTTTATTTATTTTGTTAATTTTACAGCTTTTTGAACTTTTGCATCTTATTATTCCCTTCTATGGAAATGAAATTTAATTAGAGAAGCTAGTTTCATTTAGAAATAACTCGGTCGAGTTGAATAAAACAATTAATTATTTTTATATATAAAAAATAATAATAAAAAATAAAAAAAAATGTCTGAAATCGCTAAAAAAATTTTAAAAAAACATTTTTTATTTAAAAAAAATAATAAAAGTGAAAATAAAAAAGAAGTTAAGTCTTATATGATTTCGCTATTGAAAGACTTAAATGTGTTAGAACAATTAGTTAAAGAAAATATAAATTCTAACAGTGGGGTAAAATCTTCTTTATTAACTTCTATAGGACATTTAGAATCCTTTAAATATAAAATAAAAATAAAATTATTAAATAAAGACACTGAATTGAAATGGAGAACATTAAATTCTGCATTTAAAAACAGAATTGAAACTGGTGTTATAACTAACATAACTGAGATAGACCCCAAGATTTTTTTAGAAAAGTGTAAAAAAATTGTAGAAGAAAAAATTAGACATATATTGCTAGAATATAATGCAATTAAAATTAACTTTGTCTTTTGTGGTGAATTTGTGAAAACAAACAATGAAGAAAATGAATATGATCTAAAATATTTAAATACAGAAAATGTTATAGTGTTAAAAATGAATAATGGTAATGATGAATGGTATGATAAACTGAAAAACTAAATTTTAATTAAATTTGATGATTTTCAAGAGAAAGGTAGTGGATGGGCATTATCTTCTATAATCAATTTAATTATCAATGTAAATGTATTTTCTTCATTTGCACCATCATCTTACATTGATTTGCCACCTTCGATAAAAAATAAAAAAGCGTGTATAAATATTAAAAATAGTGATGATGCATACTTTGCGTGGTGTATAATGGCTGCGTTAAATCCAAACACAGCTCATTCTGATCGTCCATCAAGTTATCAAAATTATAGTGAAGTATTGAATTTTAATGGTATTACTTTTCCAGTGTTACTAAATGACATTCCCAAATTTGAAAAGTTAAATTCAATTTCAATAAACGTTTTTGGACTGGAATTAATTAAAGCAAGTAATTTCAAAGTTATTCCGTTTTACCTAACTAAACTTAAAAAAGAAAAGCATGTCAATCTATTATTACTGCAAAATATTTATGAAAAAAAGGAGAAATTAAACACATATTACGAAGATGAAACGCATTCACATGAAAAAATCAAATATCATTATGTTTTAATAAAAAATATGTCAAGGTTACTTTCAAATGATCTATCTAAGAACAAAAGGCAAAAATATTTTTGTGATAGATGCTTGAATTATTTTTAAACAAATGAAAAATTATTATGTCATACAAAATATTGTGAAAAGGTTAACAACTGTGCTATCGTCTTACCAGAAAAAAATAAAAATAATCTCAAATTTAAGAACTTCAAAAATAAATTAATGGTGCCATGTGTAGTTTATGCAGATATTGAATGTATATTGAAAAAGATCAATTCAGATAATAGTTATCAAGAACATATTCCATATTCTATGGGCTACTATGTAAAATCAAATTATATTGAAACTACAAAATATAATTTTCATAGAGGAGAAAATTGTATTGAATGGTTTTTAAATGAGTCAAAAATGATTGCAATCTTTTTGGAGACAGATTTAAAATCACCACTAAGTATGAAATCGTTAACAAGCCCACAACAAGGTGAATTTGAAAGGGCTGAGGTTTGCTTTATATGTAACGAATCATTTTTAACAAATGAAGTTAAATGTAAAGATCATGATCATTTAAGTGGGGAATATCGAGGTGCAACACACAGCAAATGTAATATAGCCTACCAAAATGCGTTGTATGTTCCTGTAATTTTTCATAATTTAACTGGATATGATTCACATTTTATTATTAAACAACTAAATTCAGTAATCTTGGATAAGATAGATTTACTTCCATTGAATAAGGAAAAATATATTAGCTTTACAAAATATATAGAAAATAGTAATATTAAATTTAGGTTTATAGATTCATATAAATTTTAAGGTAGTAGTTTAGAAATATTAGCTGAAAATATGAAGGAGTTCCCCAATTTAAAATCTCAATTTGATAATTTAACGGATTATCAATATAGTTTACTTAAACAGAAGGGAATATACCCTCATGATTATATTGATAGTCCGGAAAAATTTTTAGAATCAGTATTACCAGAAAAAAACTTATTTTATAATGAATTAAATAAATCAAATATAACTGAGGAGGACTACAATCATGCAAAAGTAATATGGAGTGGGTTTAAAATAAAAAATTTAGGAGAATACTCTGATTTGTATTTAAAAACTGATGTTTTATTATTAACGGATATATTTGAAAAGTTCAGAAATCATTGTATGAAAACATATGATTTAGATCCGGCACATTATTTTACTTTACCAGGCTATTCTTGGGATGCCATGCTAAAATATACGAAAATTAATTTTGAGCTATTAACTGATGTTGATATGGTACTATTTATTGAAAATGGGGTAAGAGGAGGTCAAACTCAAGTTACGAAACGCTATTCCGAATCAAATTACATATATATACCAAATTTTGATTCTACTAAACCAACAAACTATATAATATACTTCGACATTAACAACCAGTACGGTTGGTCTATGACTCAATATTTACCATTAAATAATTTTCAATGGGTAAATGATATTCAAAAATTCACTGAAAATTTCATAAGTAATATTTCTGATGAATCTCCTGCAGGATTTATATTTGAAGTAGATATAGAGTATCCTAAAAAGCTTCATGATTTACATAAAGATTTACCTTTTTGTCCTGAGCATTTGTCAATAAATTCCAATGATAAAAAATTATTAGCCACTTTGTTTGATAAAAATAACTATACCATTCACTATAGAAATTTAAAAATATCTTTAAAACATGGATTAAAAATAAAAAAAATTCATAAAATATTACAATTTAATCAATCACCCTATCTAAAGCTCTATATAGAATTAAATACTAAACTTCGTACACAAGCTACTGACAAATTTTAAAAAGAGCAATATAAGCTAATGAATAATGCAATTTTTGGTAAAACAATAGAAAATGTTAGAAAACGATGTGATGTAAAACTCAAAACTTATTGGCACGGACGGTATGGAGCTAGTTCATTAATTGCATCACCATATTTTAAAAGTTCTTCTATTTTTAGCGAAAATTTAGTTGCAATAGAACTATATAAAACAGAAATAATTTTGGATAAACCCATCTATGTAGGCATGTCAATATTAGATATTTCGAAAACGTTAATTTATGAATTTTATTATAATTATATGAAAGAGAATTTTCAACAGGATTGTAATCTTTTGTATACGGATACAGACAGTCTTATTTTAGAAATAACTAATAAAAATATATATGAAAGTATTAGAAAAGATTGTAATGAACGGTTTGACACTAGCGATTATCCTTTAGATAATAAGTGGGGAATTCCTTTAGTAAATAAAAAAGTAGTAGGATTAATGAAGGATGAAATGAATGGTTTAAGTAGGATTAATGAAGGATGAACAGAATTTATAGGTTTAAGATCAAAAATGTATTCAATAAAAGTAAATAATACAAATTGTATAAAAAAATAAAAGGAATTAAAAAAAATGTTGTAGAAAAAGAAATAGAATTTGAGGATTATAAAAAAAGTTTAGATGAAAATATAAATAAAACAGTTATTCAAAATTTGATTAAATCAGAAAATCATAATGTAAATAGTATTAAGCAACAAAAAGTAGCTTTAAATTCAAATGATAATAAGAGATTTATATTAAATAATTCATATAATACCCTACCTTGGGGTCATTATTCAATATGATTAAAATAAATTAAAATGTAATGAAAATAAAAAAAGAAAAAAACTATTTAATTCATAAAATCACAATTTTTATATTTTATTTCCTATTAATTAAGCACATTAACTTATAAAATTTTTTTTAAAATAAAAAATAAATACATAGTTTGTTTTATTTATAGTATACATAGTTTGTTTTATTTTTTGCATGTGAAAAAATTTCCTTTTTTTTTTCTCATCTTTCATTCTCTTGTAGGAGTGTAAAAGGCTTTCAATAGTGATTTTAATAAATAAACATTTTCAAGTGCACAAAACCCATTATGATTAAAATAGCATCTTTTACAATTAATGTACTGATTTTTAGTCATTTTTAAACTGGTTGATTCTTGTTCGTCTAAATCAATAACATTATAACATTTTAAAATATTTTTAATCCATAATTGCTTTTCACAGCCTTTAACATATATTTTTGAATAGTTGTTCTTCTTTAAAATATTTACAACATCAAAAAAATTAGTTTCTCCATCATTCCATTGAAATCCATGATGATGATCAGTTAGCCAATTATTTGTATACTTTGTAGATGATGTTAGAATGTGATAACTATACGGAGGTTTTATTATGAAGTGTTGAATTTCATCATTTGATGATAAAACTGCAATTTCTTTTAATAAGAATTTGTTGTTATTATTTTGAAATCGCTGTATGTCTATTATGTAATATTCCATTTTTGATTTTTAATTTATCGATATTGTTATCGATAATGAACTGATTTTAATTTTTGTTTTAAATTATTTTATTAACTTCTCCACTCTATGGATAAAATTCGATTAATCGGTCATGCAATAACAGACAATAGGCTGAAGTATTTGCTGTTATATTAGCAATGGTTTTAAATTCTATTTTAACATCAACCGCACCTGTTTTTAAATTTTCATTTTGATAACGAGTATCTATTACAAAAATTGTAGCCTTTGTTTTATATTCCTCCCATGTTAATAACGGTTCTGATATAGAATAATTATAATAATTATTTCGAAAGTTAATGTATGCCTCATAAGCAATTCCATATCGATCTCTATTAAAATTTAAATTTATATCTTCATATGGATAAGCTTCTGAATTTAAATACAGTTTTAAGTTTTCAACATTACAATGGTCGAATTTAGAAGGATCTTTATCTATTTTATTTTGTTTATCGGTTTGTAGAGCAAAAATAATAAAACGAGGTTTTTCCAGTTGTGAGGTTGTTTTAACATTCCAAACATGATGATTAGTACCTGTTGGTAATGATGGGTATTTACAAATCCCAATTTCTAAAACCTAATATCATTTTTGCATTTTTATCAATATTCTTATATAAGTTAAGTTTAACTGAATCGGCTAAATTGATATGTTGCACCCGCCATTGTACTTGAAGTAACTGAATTTTTGGTTTTTCATTAAGGTCAGTACAAATTAAAGAATTATTATCAGATCTTGAACGTACAAAAATTAACTCATGTTTTGCATTTGGAATAATATTTTTATAATCTTCCGTAAATCCCAAGAGTCTTTTCAATGGAATACAATAGTTAAAAAATTGCGTTCCTAATTCAATTATTTCTTTTGGAGACCAGCTTGCATTTTTTAAAGCTTGACTCTCATTTTCATTTAAGGAAACAAAATTTTTTAGACATGTTGTTATTCCAACATTTCGGCAATGATCAATTTCCTTTCCATTTAATTCATAGCGTATTTCATTGAATAGAAATGTCATTGCATTATTAATTAAATTAGTTTTTAGTGTACGACTTCCGTCATGCTTTGAAATAAAGCCTTCAATATAAAGTATGCTGGTTGATGGTAAAATATTTAAATTTTGATGAGTACCGAGTACCGAGTACCGAGTCCGAGTACAAAGGATTATATCACTTTTATTAAATGAATTCACAAATGGTGAATATGTACGCCAATGTGCGCTTGTTATGCTTTCATCAATTATCGGGTTATTAAATAAATTATCCATTTTTCCCCTAAAACTTTTTTATTTTAAATGCAATAGATATCATAAATTGTTGATTTTCTGTTGTTAGAGTGACTCTGTTCAATTTATGATATCCTCTTTGTCTTAATGTTGAAGAACTATTAAACTGATGTATAGGATGCGTTGAATATTTATTATGTTTTTGAATGTTATTTTCATATATTATCATCTTTCCTGTTGTTTCAAGTGCATGCGCACTGTTATAGTTTCACCTCGAAAATTAATTAAACTACCGTTCTGATCGACTAGTTTTATGATCGATCTTATTTGATTGACTGCAACTGGTAAATAAATAAGATTTCGACGAACTTCAATTATTTTATAGCCAGGACTAACATCTATTGAAAACTCATGTAAAATAAGAGCTCTCTCATCATTAATGTATGTTCCTTGAATAATATTGCATTCTATCCGTATTATATTAATTTTATTTATATTAACAGGAAGATCAGAAAAATGCCATATATTGGGTTTTAATTTTTTTTTACTAAAACCTAATAATTCACCAATCGTACCTTCACGTTCAAAATCAATCTCACTATCAGAAAAAATTTCACAATTTAATGTGTTATTGTTAGCTTTTATAAAAAGTTTACGCTTTTCCGCTTTAGTGTTACTTATTTCTAAATTTTTTTTAAGAAAATGTTCAATGTCTTCAATTTCATATGAGTCTGTAGGAAGAATAATGCTTTGATCTCCAATAAAAAATTTATTATTTGTTTCATCTATATTTGGTATAGAATTGTATGTCTGAAAATCCACTAATGCGCAAGTATATTCTCCCTTCAAATCTATTGGAGGAAAATATTCTGTCGTTAGAATAGAGTTTTTACCATTTAAGGTTAATGTTATAGACATGTTTACTTCTTAATGAATAAAACAATTATTGAAGTACATTATCTTTTTATATAATCATCTTCACAATTTATTATAGAACAATATAAACTAATACTAAGACATATAAATAATAAAGAAATTTTAATTTCAATAACCTTAAATATTATGATAAAAACATATTATTCTTCGCAATAAAAAAAAGATAACCTTGAACTTAAAAATTTAAATTTTAGTAATGTAGGTCATATTAAAAGAAAAAAAATGTATCAATTTTTTTTATTCATTTTATTTTTTTTCGTTATTTTGTTTATAAAAAATAGACTTAGATAAGAAACTTAAACATAAGTGACCACAATTAAAAGTATTAAATTTCTGATATGTATAATAATTATATGAAAGTTTATCGCCCAAATATTTTAAAATTTCGGTTGGTGGTTGTAAATTTCCAAAACTATCAAAATATTGTATATCATTTAAATTCTTGTAATATGCTACCCAATGAGTTCCATGTCCAATTGAGTTATCTAAGTTGATGACTCCACATTTACAATTCCATGGTTTGGATTTAGGAAGAGTATCTTTCATAAAAACTCCCCGAAAATATTTTAAATATTTCCTTCCAAAATTATTTATATCAATATTTGTTAAAGCCCGTTTGGGTAGCATACTTAGTGGTTTTTTTGAGATAAATATAATCCAAGTCCTTGTTTATATGGTTTTAAATGTAAACCTTTTCCTCTAAGAGCAATAGCTTCCATTATTTTATTATGGCGCTCACTTTCATTTAACTGTTTCTTAGCATTTTTGTCGTCATTAACAGCTTTAGTTATACCAGGTGCACCACCGGCAAGAGCACCAACAGCCGAAAGACCAGCAAATATTGGAATTAATGGTAAAATACCACCAGTTTTAGGAACAGCAATAATTCGTGGAATTTTTATTGATTTTTTATTCTTACTTATATTTCTAGCAGCTTTTAAAGCAACTTTGATAGCATCTCTTTTTTTGTCAGGTTTATAACCGTTAATAGCAATTTTAGCTTCTTGAATCACTTTGCTTAATGGTTTATTTTTCTTTACTTTATTAATTTTTTTTTTTACATCCCATTCCAAGTTTAACTTTAGCATTCATTGCATTTGTAACCAGAAGTGCATTTGCTTTTTCATCCCAAGCCGAATCATGGGATTTAAATCTTTGCCAAGCTTTTCCAGCTAATATTTTATCAGCTATATGACGATTAGTAATATTACTATTGTTAGAATATGCAATATCGTGTTCATGACATGCAGCGTCTAATTTATTTATACCTTTATCACCACGTTCTAAGCGCTCTTTAAGTTTAGTTCCTGGACCACAATAATTATATCCAGGTAGATGAACTTCAAATGGTAATTTATTAACTATCGAATTTACAATACCACTACCTCTCTTTTTGGTTACTGATTTGCTACTGATTGTATTTTTATTGTAGTCAATCATATGTAATGTTATATCAGTAACGGTTCAATATAAATTGATTTGCTTAATGTATATATATAATGTTTTATATGAAATTAAAATTAGTAACCAAAATGAAGTTTATAAAAAAGGATGAGACAATAGAGATTAAAAATTTTGATTTGAAATATAAAAGAAAAACAAATAAAAAACATGGAGACGTACTACCAAATAGTGTTCGAGGTTTAATTGTGGGACCATCTAATTGTGGTAAAGCAAATGTTATGTTAAGTATGTTATTAGATCCCAAAGGTTTGAAATTTCAAAATATATACATATACGAATATTTATATATATACATATATGAATATTTGATTAATTATTGATCAATTATAAAATCTATTAAGGGAATGGGATATAACGAATTTTCAAATAATTCAGATGTACTTAAACCATCAGAATCCCAATCTAATTCAATATTCATATTTGATGATATTGCATGTGATAAACAAGACAATGTTAGAGAATATTTTTGTATGGGAAGACATCAAGACGTGGACAGTTTCTATTTGTGTCAATCTTATACTCGAATTCCAAAAATTTAATAAGAGATAATACAAATTTCATAATCATATTCAAACAAGATGATTTAAATTTGAAACATATTTATAACGATCATGTTAATGCAGATATGTCCTTCGATAAATTCAAAGACCTATGTTCACATTGTTGGCGAAATAACTATGGATTTTTACTCATTGATAAAGATAGACCTTTAAATAATGGTCGTTATAGAAGAAATTTTGAAGAATTTGTTCAATTATAAATAGACATTTGCAATTTATAAAAGCATCAGAACAGATCACGAACAGCAACTGATCAGATCAGAAACAAAAACATAACAGATCAACAACAGGAACAGAACAGATCAGCTTCAGCTCAGATTAGTTGCACTTAGTTAACAATTAAAATATGGATAAATCATTTAATGAAAAAGTTTTGAAAGACTTAATTAAAACTAGGAAAGATGTACAGAAAAAATATAAAGATTTAAAAATGGGAAAAAAGTCAGAGGAACAATATTTGGAGGAGACTTTTAAGCCAATTGTCGAACCAATTGAAAAATTAACGGATGTTGTGAAATATCATTATCCCTTCGAACCAAAAGGCAAACAGGAAATCAAAGAAGAATTTCATGATAAAAACGATGACACATTTAACTCAATAAGTCCAAATAAAAAAACGTTAAATTTTGAAAGTTTCAAAACATCAACACCTAACAATAGTGCTTTCAAAGATTTAAAACATGACTTGTTAAGAACAACAATTTCAGAATCATCACCTCTTTTTAATAAATCACAACTAGATAAGTCATATGGACCTTATCTTGATCAACAAGAACATATAAGAAAACTGGGGAATTCTAAATTCAGTATTGATGAAAATAATCATAATATAATAATTGGTGATGAAATTTATAGAGCAACCAACGGTTTACTTGATCTTATATTCAAAAAGAAACCTGAAAATTATACACAAACCGATTTGAAACAATATAAAAAAATTCTAGAAAAAACAAATGCACATAGGAGAAACTATGATCCATTAGAACAAATTAAAGGAAATAAAGGTTATAAGTATATTAATATTATACGAAATCTAGATAAACATGAATATAACACAAGAGGTAAAAAGATTGGAAATGCTTATTTTAATAAAAAGTTATCATTATATCCAAATACATTCTCTAAACTATATTCAAAACAACTTCCTCAATATACTTATTGGGATGATCCTAATGAATTAGTAGATCGATTAAGACTTTTGGTTGCATCACGCATGGCCGGAAATAATAACCATCACAATGAAATTAATTCAATTATTGAAGAACTAAGAGAAGCTGATATAATAGAATAGCAATTTGATTAATTTTATTAAATAAAAAATGACAGTTGACAAGTTTGGTCATAGCATTAGCTACTCTCCTTATAAAATACAAGATTTTAATATTCAAAACAAACAATTAATCAACTTAAGGGATCCAATAAACGGTAATGATACTACAACAAAAAAATATGTGGATGACTCAATTAATCTCGTGAAGGAATACATAAATACATTTAAGGTAAACTTTCATGAAGACATATTACAACATATAAGAAACGAAATATCACGTGTTTATGGAATTAATGATCAATTAAAAAAAGATTTCAAAGCTGAAATATTGAAAACTAAAGATGAGCAAAATGAATATACTGATAGTCAAATAAAAACGCTTATCAAACATATTAATGCTACAAGAGATGAATTGAGTAATATTGAAAGATATGTCTATAGGGAACTTCAAGAAATCAAATTAAAGTTAAAAACTTAATTTTTTAAAATAAAGGAAAAATGCTAAAAATACAATAAGTTTCCGATCAGTTGATAATAATCTTTCATGATGGACATACCACTTATTGGATATACACTAAATAATTTTTTAAATAAATATGGACATGATATTTTGGAAGAACATTATGATGAATTAAAAAGTAATTTTAATTTTCTATTACAATTCAAAAATTCATATCAAAAAGAAACTGCAAATTATGGATTTCACTGGACGTTATGTCCTTTAGCTTCAGATACATCTGACTCATATCCGGAAACATGCCCTTGTATATCAGCTGAAAAAATTATGATAAGATGCAGTAAATTAATGCTATTATATAATAGAATGTTAAATAAATAAACAATTTATACATTATATATATGAACACTTTTAATTAATCATATGTAAAATAAGTAAAGCAGAGTTTTATTTATTTTAGGAGGAAGATGATGAGAGTTATTTTCTGAAACGCAAAATAAATATATAACAAAAATAAATACTTTGAAAAGAATATTGTTTGTTTTATTTAATATGAGCAAGAGAGAGGTTGTTGAAGAGTTACATAAATCAGCACGAAAAAATTTCAAAAGACGTAGAGTTATAATCAAAGGTTTTGATGATCTGTGGCAAGCTAATTTAGTAGAAATGGGGTTATATGCTAAAGAGAATGAGGGTTTTAAATTTTTATTAACAGTAATTGATACATTTTCGAAATATGCGTGGGCTATTCCAGTAAAAAACAAATCAGCTGAAAATGTTACTCAAGCTATGTATTCAATTTTCAAAGAATTTAACCGATATCCAAAAAATCTTCAGACTGATAATGGCAAAGAATTTTTTAATATACTTTTTAAAAATTTAATGAAAAAATATCATATAAATCATTACTCGACTTTTAGTTCATTAAAAGCATCTATTGTAGAATGCTTTAACCGTACTTTAAAAGGAAAAATGTGGAAAGAATTTAGTTATAATGGAAATTACAAGTGGATAAATATAATTAAAGATTTGGTTCATCAATATAATAATACAAAACACCGCACAATTGGAAGATTTCCATCAGATGTAAATAAAAAGAATGCTAATGAGCTGTTGTCAACTGTGTATAATCATATTAAAATTTCACAACCAGCTAAATTTAAAATCGGTGACTCAGTTAGAATAAGCAAGTATAAACATGTTTTTGAAAAAGGCTATACACCAAATTGGACAACGGAAGTATTCAAGATAAGAAAAATTCAAATCCCTTATCCCGTAACCTACTTACTGGAAGATTATCAAGGTCAACCCATACAAGGAAGTTTTTATGAACCAGAACTAATAAAAACTAAAATTAATGATATTTACTTAATTGAAAAAATAATAAAATATAAGGATGATAAAGTTTTTGTTAAATGGCTTGGGTTCCCTTCAAATCATAATTCATGGATAAATAAAACAGATTTAATTTAAAAAAAAAAAATATTTTATTTATTTAAGTTATATCCATATTATAAGTTTGTTTAATATTACGCAAATCAATTAAAGTGTTAGTTGGTGTTTCATATTCAGTATCGTAAATTGTATAACTTTCCAGATCTCCATTACTTAAAATTCTGTTAGTAGCAATCTCCATATATTCTAAACATTCAATTTTTAACGAGCGTTGCTTATAATTAGAATTGTATGAACAACGAACTTTAATTTCTTTTTTATCATCATATTCTAATCGAAAATGTCTAAAAAATGTTTGACCACTTTCAATTATTCCACCAATATTTCTTTCCTTTAATAAAAGCTCCTGTTTAAATGCTTCAATTGCTTCTTCTGCCGTAACATATCGTGGAGTTGAATCAGCTTTCATTATTTGATCATCTGCACTAGCTTCTCCTATTATACCATCAGTTGAAGTAGTTACTGTTTTTATTGTTGTTGACTGAATTGCAGATGAAATTACATGTTTTAGCAATTTTACTAATAAACTTATTACAATTGTCTCATTATTTGGGAGTATAACATTGAAATCTTTACTTCCATAAGCTGATTCATCTAACCTTATATTAGAAGTAGGTGCCGAATATATTCCAACAGTTAATAAACTCAATATATAAAAAAATTTCATCTTTCTTGTAAGAATTTAATATTCAATTATATAATAAAGATTTAAAGAGTTTGTACCTTACTTTACGAGAGTTAAATATAAAATGATTTTAATTTATACTAATATATAGTCAATTCTAAAATTAAATTTTTACTTCTCGCCACTTCTACTTTCTGGAAAATTTTTTTTCATGAAAATATTTTATTCGACTTATAATGGTGCAAACATGTATGAACAACGGTAAATATTTATCTCTGCCATAAGAATAAGCCTCCATAAAATCCATATATTCTTCTTTAAAGTTTTCTAATAATTTTCTAAAATTATTTAATGTATCGCCTATTTTCGATTTGTTATTTTTTGCAGTATACATATTCTCTATTGATGCTAAATATAAAATACCATCATCAATTCGTTTTCTTATCATTGACTTTTTCATCTCATTTTGATTATCTTCATATTCATTAAATGTACTAGACATAGACAATGACTCAAACTGTTCTGTTAATTTCTGTTTAGAATTATTTGGTAATATGTTTGAGATATTTTTCTCAATCATTTCCCAATCCTCTTCGTCTGTAAATGGACAATCTACACCAAAATTATTGGGTATGTTAGGCTTTTTTTTATTTTGTGGATTTCTTATTGCTCCAATAATCGAAATATCCCCACCATATACTTCAATTTTCACATGTTGCCAATCCAAATTAGATAACATTAATTTCGAAGTTGAGGACTCACCGTTTCTAATTTTAAATACACAAACTTTTTCACCGTTTTCTGGTGTAAGGTATACCTCTAAAAAATCATGGAATATTTTCCAATTGATTATTTGTATCGATTTCCATTTATGTCCACAAATACAATATTTATAACCAGCAAAATTTTATCACATCAAAACATTATGGCCTTTATACGTAACAATCTTGTTGTCTAATGACCATTTTAAGCTTTAAACAATCTTTTTATACATTTTTCATTAACAAGGAATTCCCTCACATGCAAAATGATTATTATAAAAAATGCTTAACATACTTTACTTAGTAGTGAAAGTTAATTTTCTTGTTAAGCGTTTTGTATTTGTTTGTGTAATTGTTAGACATTAGAAAAAGAACGACAAACAAGTTTTTAATTAGAAAAGCCTTTATCTTGACGTCAGGAGGCTTCCTCCAATAATTAAAACAATTTTCTTTATTGCAATGTAATGGTTTTATTTTTTACTATTTTTCAATAATCGCAATTTTTAATTTTATCTCTTAATTAAATTGAATAATTGCTGGATCAAAATAATTTTGTTTGATTTTGTTTATTTTTTATGACAGAATAAAGTTTTTTAATACATAGATAACATGAAAACTTTTCAAGGTTTTGCGAATCAATTCTAAATGTTTCAGAGAAAGAATTTATAGTTAAATGTTTTTTCTTATAATGCTGAACACATATTTTACACATTCTACGTGAATAGTCATTGTGATTTGTACCAAGAATCCAATATTTGTAGATTATCTTTTCATTATCAAATATCTTTTGTGCTTCTCTTTTTAATATGTTTTTTGTATCGATTGATAATTGTTTTACACGTGCAAATTTTCCTAACATTTCAAAATCTATATCATACATGGAGCTCTTCATGATTCATTTCTCATTCACAGAATTTATTAGACTAAAACGGAGATTCCCTGACATCATATTTCTTAACAAAAAATTTTTTAAATATATTTCATATCTACAGCAAATTATTATTGTATTATATTTTTTTTCTCTTTTTTCACAATTTTTAACAGTTTAAGTACCAGGTTAACAGTTTTTATTAGCAAAACTTACTATAATAATATTTGTTAGATATAGCTACTTATGTTTTTTCTACACTAAAGAACAAAATTAAGTTTTTTTGCTGATAAGAAATTGTGTTTTAAGATTTTTTTTTTTGCTTTAAATAACAAAACATATAAATTCTTTGAAAACAAATAACAACCACAACAACAACATTACTCTATAATTACTGTATAGTCAGTCAAAGAAAAAAACAACTGTAATTATATAGGAGATTCCCTGACGTCATATTTCTTAAAAAAAATTTTTAAAATACAATATTTCATATCTACAGCAAATTATTGTATTTCAAATTGTAAAAATCACAAAAAGTTCTTATCACCAAAAACATAATATTCAAAGTGAGAAAAAAAAAACTTTAATTATATAGGAGATTCCCTGACGTCATATTTTTAAAAAAAATTTTTAAAATACAATATTTCATAAAAAATCACAAAAAGTTCGTATCACCAAAAACATAATATTCAAAGTGAGAAAAAAATTTATAAAAAAGTTTTAATTTAATTCTTTAAAAAATATTTCAAATCTGCGCGCCTGGTATTTTAATCGAGACATGTGGGCTCGAAACTTCATAGCTTTCCTTATCGTTAACATCAATCCTTATCTACTCCTTATCTTATGTTATCTCTTATCATTTCCTTATCGTTAACATCAATCCTTATCTTTAACATCTGTTACGTCATTTCCTGGTCTAGAATCCGCTTAGGTACACTACTTACACGAGCGATCTGTCTCGCAGGTAGGCCCAGATAACTCTCATGAGGTATTCTGGAACTCTGAACGCCTCTAATGCCTCCAGCATATCCACCCACCTTGCAGAATTGAACGCGTTTTTCACGTCAAGGGTGACGAAGAGGACTAACTGTCGCGAGTGGTGATTACATTCTTCAGCCTTTCTCAAGGTTTCTATTACCTCTTTGATAGCTCCTATAGTGGAGCGTCCTCGCCGGAAGCCATACTGTCGTTCGGACAAGTCACCAGCACTTCTTATCGCCGAGATTAGGCGAGGCTGCATTAACTTCTCTAGCACCTTGCCTGCAGTATCCAACATGCACAGTGGACGATATGCCGATGGAGCCATTACGTCACGTTTGCCTCTGCTAATCAGCGCAAGGCGGGCAGTTTTCCACCGTTGACAGAAGGTTCCGGTAATGAGACAGGAATTGTACATTCTAAGCAGCAGATCAGGTCGTGCACGGTAAGCAGCTTTCAGGGCTTCTAGGGGTATCCCGTCGGGTCCAGCAGCTTTGCGATTACGTAAAGAGTTCACCGCGACTCCCAGCTCCTCGTCAGTGAAGAGGGGAATATCACCTACTTCCATTTCAGGGGTGTCTTCACGAAGTGTGTGTGAGGGGAAAAGTGCATCAACTATCCGTGTAATCGTCTCCGCACTCATGCAGCTCGGCGCAGACCCCAACCTAAGCTTCTTTATGACTATTTTATAGCCAAGGCCCCACGGGCCAGCGTTCACCTCCTCCCCTAGCTTTCTCCCTTGCAAAACCTTGCACCGATAAATGGTGTACCGCAGCAGCTTCTTTGCCACCTTATGTTCCGTGGACGTAGTGTTTGCCTCCTGACGATTCCGAGCCCTTTGTGCTCTCCGTCTAAGTCGAAGGCAGAGTCTTCTGCGATCCGCAATCTCCTCGGTCCACCAATACACCGGACGTCGACGTGGTCTCGGTCTGTGCCGGGGCATGGACAACGCACAGGCGCTGCGATAATAATAATAATAATAATAATAATAATAATAATAATAATAATAATAATAGTAGTAGTAATAATAATAATAATAATATTAATAATAATAATAATTATAATAATAATAATAATAATAATAATAATAATAATAATGATAATAATAATAATAATAATAATAATAATAATAATAATAATATTAATAATAATAATAATAATAATAATAATAATAATAATAATAATAATAATAATAATAATAATAATAATAATAATAATAATAATAATAATAATAATAATAATAATAATAATAATAATAATAATAATAATAATAATAATAGTAATAATAATAATAATAATAATATAATAATAGTAGTAATAATAATAATAATAATAATAATAATAATAATAATAATAATAATAATAATAATAATAATAATAATAATAATAATAATAATAATAATAATAATAATAATAATAATAATAATAATAATAATAATAATAATAATAATAATAATAATAATAATAATAATAATAATAATAATAATAATAATAATAATAATAATAATAATAATAATAATAATAATAATAATAATAATAATAATAATAATAATAATAATAATAATAATAATAATAATAATAATAATAATAATAATAATAATAATAATAATAATAATAATAATAATAATAATAATAATAATAATAATAATAATAATAATAATAATAATAATAATAATAATAATAATAATAATAATAATAATAATAATAATAATAATAATAATAATAATAATAATAATAATAATAATAATAATAATAATAATAATAATAATAATAATAATAATAATAATAATAATAATAATAATAATAATAATAATAATAATAATAATAATAATAATAATAATAGTAATAATAATAATAATAATAGTAATAATAATAATAGTAATAATAATAATAATTGTTCCGTTTGCGCATTACAAAATGGATCCACCTACAATTGAAAATAAAAAAATACAAAGAAAGACATCAACAAAATATTTAAATCTATACTTATCTGAAATGTGGGAATTGAATCGTCATCATGTCACCGAGTCACCGAGTCATCTCTCACCAACAATAATGATCCAATTATTCTATAACATAATATAATATTTTATTTATTATTTACATACTATTATGTATTTATTATTTACTTACCTTAATAAATGCATGTGACAAATATTGTTATGTCACATATTAATTCACAATAATTACTTTTTATTCAATAATATTTCATTTCTATTGTTTCACTTAGTTAAATATTAAAATTGAATTATAGAAATAAATTATTAAATTATATTTACATTAAATCTAATAGATGGCTCTGATCCATAATCATAGAATATTATTATAGAATATAGAACATAATGTTAATTATTTCTGTAAACTTAAATTTGAATGTGGAACTTTAAATAATTGTATATAAAAATGTAAACTGTTAAAACAGATGCTATTAATTATACTTATTTTCTTATGTACTTTGTATTATGTACTTTGAAATGATTTAAATTTTAAACAAAAGTCATTGACCTCGAACGGTTATAGTTTAAACAAGTTGTAAAGATAAGTTTAATGTTAGATTGTTTTAGAATTTTTTATTTTAATCGTTGATTAACGTTCGAGTGTAAAACATGTAAATTGGTAAACATTTTTAGAGAAGAAAAAATAAATTGTAATTCAGAAATCTAAAAAAAATAAAGTTTTTAATTGCGCCTAAAAACATTTGGTCCTTCGAGCCGGATTTCTAAATATAGTGAATATTGTGAAGGTTATATTTCAAAGTGTGATATTTTAAACCGTCTATTCTAACACAGAATAACGTTTAAAATAAAAGAAAAAAAACTTGTGATTTAAGGTAAAAAGTGTGGTATTTTAAACCGTCTATTCTAACACAGAATAACGTTTAAAATAAAATAAAAAAAACTTGTGATTTAAGGTAAAAGTGTGATATTTTAAACCGTCTATTCTAACACAGAATAACGTTTAAAATAAAATAAAAACTTGTGATAGTAAAATTTTTATGCCAGAATATTTTAAGTAAAATATATTGAAAAACTTGTGGTTTAAAATAAAGCGATATTTTAAATAAAATAGATTAGATTAAAAAAAGGATAAAGAACTTGTGATTTACATTAAAGAGTGTGATATTTTAAACCGTCTATTCTAACACAGAATAACGTTTAAATAAAATAAAACCTTGTGATTTTAAAACCGCATATTCTAATACAGAATAGGGTTTAAAATAAAATAAAGATAATTGGTGATTTCAAAATTTCTATCACCGAATATTTTAAAATAAAAAAAAAAAAAAAAACCAATTTGAAAATTAAATAAAAAAAAACCTATGATTTTAAGTGCTTCTGCTTTAAAAAAGAATTAACCTTTATTTGAATATAAATCAAAATTTTGTTTTTTGATCAAAAAACAAAGAGAGTGTGTGATTAATAAAAAAATTTCTTTCAACTAAAACTATTTCTGAACTTATAAACTTACATAATAATAATATATAAATATAATTATTAATAAGTAATAATATAAAAACTAGATTTTAAACATAATATAATTTAATATAATAATACAAAAAAAAGCGCCAGTTACATATTTGTCAAACTCTCTTGATACAAAAATAGCAGACACTACGTCAGCATTTCCTGTTATTGCAAAATAATAAAACTTATTACAAAATTATTTATAATCAATATCATATTGCAAACATGTTCAATCATAATTTTATCATGAAAGATTGTTATTGCTAAATAAATTAAAATAGTTTCACATTTCAATATGCGAAAATAAAATTAATTACTTTCCCACAATAACAAAATTATGCAATTGCTCAAATTACACCAAAATGATCAACTTTAAATTATTAAAATAAAAAATGTACAAATTGCCGAATTTGCAATTAAAAACATATAAATACCTGTACATTTTCTAATTAGAATTAAGTCTCGATTAAGTCTTAGACATATTAATGTTGAAATAAAGATTCAAATGTTAAAACTTAAATAAGTTGTGGTTTTTATATAAAAATAGTTGTTATTTTTTTATGTAATTGCAAAAGCAAATACAAAAGTGGTGCAGTCGGTAGGATAATTCAAAATATAAAATTTTTTTGTGAAACAAGACTGTCTCTTCGACAACCTTAAGTGAGTCTGCTTAAGGCACGAAAAATTTAACGAATTATCCAGTGATACGAATCGTATATTCATAGTGTAAAATTAAAATTTTTTAATACACACTAAGTATTAAAAATAAAATGAAATAAAAATAACAATATAAACTAAGTAATTTAGTAGTTCATAGTGCAAAATTAAAAAAGTTCTTTAATACACACTAAACAATTAAAATTAAAAATTAAATAAAAACTGTTCATAGTGTGAAGTAAAAAAAAAAAAAAAAAAAAAAATTTTAAACATTACCAACAGTACCAGCAAATCGATTCCCAAAACCACTATAAAGAAAGGGTTTTGAAAGAAGTTAGACATATGTCTATCTTTAATGGAACAAGTGACATAACCATAAATTCATATGTTAACAGCGTCGAATACTAAATAAATCATATCACCGATTCAAACATCAAAAAAGTAGCTGTTCGGGCATTATATAATGAAAAAATACAAGGTGAAGCCAAAAATACCATCATAAACATCCCGCAACCTGACAACTGGGAACTCATCAAGTCAACACTGAAAAGGAGATTTAAACCAGAAATTGAACCAGCTGAAATTTACAAGAAGATATCAGACCTCCGTGTAAACTCGGTAAGTGATTTAGTTATACAAATCCAAAATTTAAAATATAAAGCCGATGAGCTTCAAATATATTATAATGATAGTAATTATATAGATTTAAGCAATATCGATAGTTTTCTATTAAATACAATAAAAGAAGTGTCACAGGGAACTTTACTGGATAGAATATATAATGAAAATGATTTATCTAAAGTAATAGAAATTATGAATTTTAGAAGATATGAAGATTCTTGTATAAGGCAGGAACTTAAGAAAACTAATATAAATAGTAACTTCAAAAATAATAATTACAAAAACAATTATAAAAATAATAAAAATTCAAAAAATTATTCAAATTTCGATAATAAAAATTGCAGTAATAATCAGTCCTTTAATCGAAATAGTAACAAGGACAATTTTTATAGGGATAATTTTAATAATAGGGATAGTTATCAACCCATAGGTTTTATACAAAGTCAGGAAACTCTAGGAATATTTCGGGCCAATATCACCATAATGAACAGAATTATCCTAGACAAAGACAAGTAGAACCAATGAAAGTTCAAAATATTCAAACAAAAAATTCTGAATATAATAAAAATGAATGTAATAACTTAACGTTTTTAATAAATTAGCCTCGGAAGAACTCCCCATTATTAGCGTAACAATTGAAAATAAAAAATTATTAGCCCTAATTGATACAGGTTCTAATTTTAGTATTATAGACGACGCCATAGAAGGTTTTAAAAAAATAAAAATAAAACCAATCTCTTTTTCAACAATAAATAGTGAAGATCAAATTAATTTTGAAATCCATACTGTAGCACCATTAGAATTCAATACTCCATCTAATGCATTAATACGATGGAAGGTAAAAAAATTACGTAACCGAAAATATCAAATTATAATAGATGCAGATCTATTAAGAAGTTTAGACAGTGTAATAGACTTCGAACAAGAAATAATTAATTTAAATGGACAAAATATAAAATTTGTGAACACACCGTACCAATTCAATGAAATATGCACTTTAGAGACAGTAGATCCTAATTTAAACCTATTAAAGTTAGATCACCTTAATTTAGAAGAACTCTCAGAAATAAAAAAATTAGTAAAAAGATTCAGTCACTTATTTTTCAAAGAAGGGGATAAGTTAACCAAAACAACAGAAATTCAGCACGAAATAGTTACGACAACAGAACAGTCAATTAATTCAAAGTTATATAGATATCCGCCAAAACACGAGGAATAAGTTAGAAAACAGATTAAGGAAATGGAAGAACAGGGAATTATTCGAAAAAGTAATTCAAGATATTCAAGCCCATTGATAGTCGTACCAAAGAAAACCGATAATTCAGGTCAAAAGAAATTTAGGATCGTAATAGATTATAGACGACTGAACGACGTAACAGTGGACGACAAATTCCCATTACCGAATATTGACTCTATTCTAGACAAACTGGGAAAAGCCCAGTACTTTACAACATTAGACTTGGCAAAGGGTGACCATCAAATTTCTATTAGGGAAGAAGACAGAAAAAAGACAGCTTTCGTGACACCACATGGACTGTATGAATTTAATAGAATGCCGTTTGGTTTAAAGAACGCACCAGCGACATTCCAACGGTTAATGAATGAAATATTGAGAGAATATATAAACAAGGTCTGTGTAGTATATTTAGATGATATACTAATATTCAGTACCTCTCTAAAAGAACATATGAAAGCAATCTATAGTATTTTCAAGGTGTTAGAAGAAAAAAATTTGAAAATTCAAATAGATAAATGTAATTTCATGAAAAAAGAGACTGAGTTCTTAGGGCACATATTAACAAAAGACGGTTTAAAGCCTAACTCCAATAAAATAAAAACAATAGAAAATTTAGAACTACCAAAAACTCAAAAACAGATTAAAAATTTTTTAGGAATGACAGGGTACTACAGGAAATTTGTGAAGGATTACGCCAAAGTTGCGCAACCTATCAGGAAATATTTGAAAAAAGATACAAAAATTAATACTAACGACCCAAATTACATCGAAGCGTTCGAAAAATTAAAACATTTAATAACAAGTCATCCAGTAATAAAATATCCAAATTTCGAAAAACCATTTGTTTTGACAACAGACGCATCGAACTACGCTATTGGCGCTGTATTGTCACAGGAAGGACATCCTGTATGTTTTGCTTCGCGAACCTTAAAAAATCATGAACGTAATTATTCCGATACAGATAAGGAATTTTTAGCAATTATGTGGTCAGTAAACTACTTTCGACCCTACCTTTACGGTAATAAATTTAAAATATTGACGAACCATCAACGAATAAAATATTTGCATGCCAAATATAAAGGTAAAGACCTATCACCTAGGCATCAAAGATGGTTGTTAAAATTAGGCGAATACCAATTTGAAATTGAATATCTCAAGGGAAAAGAAAATCATGTCGCAGATTTTCTTAGTAGAATAGAACATAATGTGAATGAGGGAGAGGATGTGAATGATAAAAGCTCTACACAATCTCTTAGAAATTTTAAAATTGAATGTAATAGTACAATGGCAACAGTTCATTCTGCAAGCGAAGAATTGTTGAACCATATTCCTTTAAAAGAAGAAATAGTAAATAAGTATAAAACTCAAATAATTTTAACAAATAACAAAACAGTAGAATTAGAAACTCTTTTTGGAAGAAGAATCATAACTATAGCAGAATATGATTTTAATAGATTAGGCGAAATATTTAAAAATTATCTTAATAAAGGTAAAGTAGGAATCTTTTCTGAAATTTCAGACACAAAATATAACATTGTTCAAGAAAAACTGATAGATATGTATTCAAATGATAATGCAATAAAATTTATAAAATGCTCATTCAGAGCACAAGAAATAGAAACTGAAGTCGAAACGGTTAAACAAATATCTCTATACCATATAAGAGAAAGTTTTCATTTCGGCATTCAGGAAACATATAATCAAATTAAGTTCAAAATATATTACCCCAAATTACTAGAGTTAATTCAGATTGTAATTAATCAATGCGAAGTTTGTCAAACTGTCAAGTATGACAGAAGACCAATAAAACCCAAATTTGAAATTAGTGAAACTCCATCAGAAATAAATGATATAATTCACATTGACACTTACGTCATTATGAGACAGGTTTTCTTAACAATTATAGACAAGTTCTCTAAGTTTGGTACAGCATATCATCTTAACGACAGAAATCATTTTACTATCATAGAAAAATTAGAACAACATTTCTCTCAGGTAGGCAAACCAAAGAAAATTGTGGCCGATAATGAGTTTAAGGCAATCCAAATTAAAGAATTTCTGGTAGAAGAAGGAATAAGTCTACATCTGACAAAACCAAACAGGCATACTGGTAATGCAGATATAGATAGATTTCACAATACCATCGCGGAAAAATTCAGAATACTACGGTTAAATAAAACTAATTTCTCTGTACAACGTTTAATACAACAAGCGGTTAGAATCTATAATAACAGATACCATTCAACAATTAAGTACTCCCCAATTGAAGTACAAAACCATACAATTAAACATGAAAATGTAAAAGAAAATCTAGAAACCATAAAACTAAAGAAAATCGAAAAACTAAACAAAAATAGAGAAAATTATGTTGAAACTCGTTCAACAGGTTTTGTGAAAAACTACAAAGCTGTTAGACACAAAGAGCAACCCAAATATAAAAAATTGAAATTAGACAATATTCATATAGAAAATATTAAAAAATCTTTAAAATTTACAGATATTAGCAATAATGACAATACTAATAATGATGACAGCACAAATCGTGAAATGTAATCTATTAGAAATAAACAACGTAATTTCAAATACAGGATTTGTAAAAATAAACTTAGACAAAGAACAACTCGTTACTCAAACTGACATTATAATTCATATTATACACCCAACTGAAATATTAAACTTACTCGATGATATTTCAAATAGAACAGACGTACTAAATTCAAGTCAAGAGACAATTTTGCAAACAGAAATTTTAGACCTAAAAAACAAGTTAAAAACTATAATTCCTAATAAAAGACCAAGACGAGGAATAATAAATGGTGTCGGAACAATTTCTAAATGGTTGTTCGGAACAATGGACGAACAAGATCGACAAAATATAGAAAAACATTTACAAACTGTAGATCATAATAATCATTTACTTATAACAAATTATAATGAACAAATTACAATTAATCAACAATTTCATAAAACAATTAAGCAACTTAAGTCAATTATAGAAGGTGACCGAAGTATATTATTAAACCAAATAAATAATTTACAGAAATCGTTAATTCAACAAAATATATATTTAGACTTACTTTTTAAGATACAATTCATAAAAGAAAAAATAGAAATAATACAAGATAATTTAGCTTCAATTAGGCATGGAATTGTGCACCCTAATATTTTAACAAAAGAAGAAATAGAGAAATACGAAATAGATTTTTATAAATTACAATACATAAAACTAGGTTTAGCTCAATTCGAAAAACACTCATTATTAATTGCAATCAAAATTCCAAGAAAAATTAAAACAATTCAATTAGAAATTATCATTCCAGTTCCAAATAAAGAAAATAAAGAAATAAATTATCCAAATGAAATTATTTTTACATATAATAATAAGACGTATAAATACGAAAAATTAAAAACATTAAATGAATTATCTTTAAGTAAAAATTGTATTTTTAATAATTGTGAACTAATAAATAATAAATTAACCGAAATGATACAAATAGATGAAGAAACAATTGTAATTAAAAATGCTAAAAATGTAAAAGTAAATCAATCATGTGACAATAGAAATATTATTATAACGGATCATGTTTTGATCCATTTCAATAATTGCACTTTAAATATTCTATTCAAACAAAGATTTTATTACCCAGTAAATCAGACTTTTAATTTTAAGAATAAGATTACTTTCAATGACATTGTTATAGAAACAGACAATAATATAAAAAAAATTAAAGAACTAAAATTTCATAAAGAATTTTCTTATGTACTAGATTTAATATTCTTTGAAATTGGAATAATTGGAGTAATCGTATTATTTAAAAAATTCGGTTACTTCAAAATTAATAAAGAAATTCAGGAGAATTCTTATCTAAAGGAGGGAGAAGTTACATATTTGTCAAACTCTCTTGATACAAAAATAGCAGACACTACGTCAGCATTTCCTGTTATTGCAAAATAATAAAACTTATTACAAAATTATTTATAATCAATATCATATTGCAAACATGTTCAATCATAATTTTATCATGAAAGATTGTTATTGCTAAATAAATTAAAATAGTTTCACATTTCAATATGCGAAAATAAAATTAATTACTTTCCCACAATAACAAAATTATGCAATTGAATAAATATAAATACCTGTACATTTTCTAATTAGAATTAAGTCTCGATTAAGTCTTAGACATATTAATGTCGAAATAAAGATTCAATAAATAAGTTGTGGTTTTTATTTAAAAATAGTTGTTATTTTTTTATGTAATTGCAAAAGCAAATACAAAAGTCGCGCGCGGTATAACAAACGGTCTCGACAAAGGGCAGCAACAAAGGGCAGCATCAGGTCAGGTTGGTAAGTGTGTTGTTGAATTTTCAGTTCTAAAAAACAAAAAAAAATAATATTTTTTGTATTAAACATTAGAAATTTTCATCTTGAATATATTAAATTATTAAGCTAAAAGATATTATATCAAATTAAAAAAAAAAAAGGAATCAATCATAATTTAAATTCATTACAATATACAAATACATTATTAAGTTAAATTCTATTATATTTATTACGTTATTATATTCTATTATATTCACTATTATATTCAAATTCATTATAAAAAATGGCCGACGCAAAAAGAATAGAGCAAATGATCGTCAAACAAAATGTTCAAAAAATGCTAATGGAAAAATTCATAACTAACTATAAGAAAGATAGCTCAGTGAGGAAAACGAGACCATACTACGAAAAAAAATTAAAGGATTTCCAGGCTATGTGGGACACTTTCGAAGAGGGTCACAAATCCATTATATTCTTCAGTGTGTGCGAAGAACTAGAAATTAACCATGAATATATTGAGAATGACGTGCATGCGGAGACATAGAGTTTTTTTGACAACAATTATCATGCCATGTTGGAGAAATATCAAGAGGAGGTGAAGAGAGATACGACTTCTGTCGAAACTCCTGTAATCATAGCAAACATATCGAAGGAGAATCGGAAATACATTGATAGCGGAATTCAACTTCCAAAAATTTCATTTGAAAAATTTGGCGGGGACTACACGAAATGGCCAACTTTCCATGATCTATTCACAACAATGATACATAATAATGAATCGCTATCGGATGTACAAAAACTTCAATATCTGAAAGTACAGCTAATCGGTGAACCTGAGCAATTACTTCGTCATTTTCAGGTTACCGAAAGGAATTATACGGCTGCATGGGAATTGTTGATGGAGAGATATGATAATAAGAGGGCGCTCGTCAACAATCAACTAAAGAGGTTTTTAAACCACAACACGACCATCAATGAGAGTGCACAGGGCATTAAGGGGTTGTTGGATACAACATTTGAATGTTTACAAGCTTTAAATAATTTAGATATAAACACAGAAACATGGGATCCAATAGTCACGTTTATCGTTACTCAAAGATTGCCGCAAGCAACTCATCAGTTATGGGAACAAGAAATAAGCAAAACTAAAATAATTACCAGCCTTAAGACGTTAAAGGAATTTTTAGAAGCCAGATTTAGAGCGTTGGAAGCTGTAAATTCAAGAGGACCAATAAAAGCAGAATTCAAAAATACAAATAGTAATACCAAAATTAAACCAGCAATCAACAATTTCCATTTACAAACAAATTCGATGTGCTCGTTGTGCAATGGCCACCATGTTATAAGAAAATGTCAAAATTTTTTAGCATTAAATCCTTCAAAACGGTCAGAAATTGTACGAGAAAAACGACTATGTTTAAATTGTCTGGGAGCTGGGCATATGCTGAAAGACTGTTCAAGTCAGCATACATGTGTTCATTATAACAAGCGTCATCATACTCTCATCCACTTCAAAATGAATAATGTTATAGTGGACAACCATTCCAATGGTGGCACCAGAGCAGTCTCCAGTCCTTCCACATCACGTCAAAATGACACAGTTATATCGACAAACCACATATTAAATGTTGATAGTCCAGAATTTATACCGTCAGCTCATCACAATCGCACAAATGACAATAACTCATTTGGGTATAAAGGTCGAACTCATCAAATTCTACTTGCAACAGCATTATTAAGAATTCCAAGCCGAACCGGAGAAGAAGGTGTAGTGCGAGCCCTGATAGATCAAGGATCACAGGCTTCATTTATAACAGAGAAGGTGGTTCAAAGGTATAGATTAACAAAAGAAGCAATCAACGCTGCAATCCAAAGTATTGGTCGAGAAAGAGTACACTCTGTCAAGTCACGTGTTAGATTTACTTTGAAAACTCTTCATCAAGATATTGACATCAATGTGGAAGGTTTGGTACTACCGAAACTTACAAATTTGTTACCTCCAACTGATATACAAAATAGACATTGGAAACACATAGAAGGTTTAGAACTATCTGATCCGAAGTTTTACGAACCCGGTCAGATCGATGTACTTTTGGGTGCTGACGTGTTCAGTCAAATTTTGTTAGAAGGTTTAATGAAGGGGGAACCAGGTATGCCGATCGCACTGCGAACCATATTTGGTTGGATTTTGTCAGGCAAGAATCATGAATCCGCACCACAAAATGTGACCATAAGGAATTTTCATTTATCCTTAAATCTAGAAAAGTACCTAAAATCTTTTTGGGACGTGGAAGAAGTGCAAAACACTGTTTTGCAAACAGAAGAAGAGAAAGAATGAGAAAGGATATATACCGAAACAACAACGCGGCGTGCAGATGGTACTTATGAAGTTCAGCTACCATTTAGAACAACGACACATAATGACTTTTTAGGTCCATCTAGAACCATAGTGCTACAAAGGCTATACCAATTAGAAAAGCGTTTTAAAAATAATGTAGAGTTGAAATCAGAATATATTAAATGTATCAATGAGTACAAAACATTGGGTCACATGAGTCTAGTTGATCCAGAATAGCTCTTTCAAAACAGTAGGCCAAACATCTTGTCGTATAAAACCAGCTACCTGCCTCATCACGGAGTTATTAAAGAGACGAGTACCACAACAAAACCTCGAGTAGTATTCGATGCTTCTAGAGCGACAAAAAGTGGCAAGTCCTTAAATGACATGTTGTTAAAAGGACCAACGATTCAAGATGAGTTGTTGACAATATTGATCAGATGGCGAAAACATCGAGTTGCTTTCACGGCCGACATCGAAAAGATGTATCGTCAAATATGTATAAAGAATGGGCACACGGAGTATCTGAGAATAGTGAGGAGGGAAGATCCATCTCTTCCAATTCGAGATTACAAATTATTAACAGTCACGTTTGGCACAAAAAGTGCACCATACTTAGCAGTGAAAATTCTAAAAAAACTGGCACATGATGAAATGGATAATTTTCCTGTAGGATGCAGAATCATAAACAATGACTTTTACGTCGATGATCTGTTGTCGGGAGTAGATGACGTTGAAACAGCATTACAGGCTCAACAACAGATCATGAGCGCCACAAGATCGGCAGGATTCTCATTACGAAAATGGATGTCTAATAGTAACAAATTATTGCGATCATTGCCACTAGAAGATTGCGAAAAATTACTTCCAGATCAAAACAATGACGCAGAGACTACTCGAACTTTGGGTATACATTGCAATCCAAAGAACGATTCTTGTGGATATTCCATCAACCTTGAAGAAGCTCCTGTAACTTGGACTAAAAGAAGCATATTATCACAAATCGCAAAGTTATTTGATCCTATGGGATGGTTAGCCCCAGTTATCATATCGGCTAAAATTATCATGCAAAGGTTATGGCTATCAGGGTTACAATGGGATGATGAAGTAACAGCTGATTTAAGAAGGGAATGGATTAAATACTTTCAAAATTTAGAGAAAATTAAGAGAATTTCCATTAAAAGATGGATCGGATATTCCGAAAAAGATACAGCTATTGAGTTACATGTCTTTTCAGACGCTTCTACAAAGGGTTACGCAGCTGTCGTGTATATGAGTACGACAGATTCTAATGGCACAAGATCAATATCGATTATCATTTCTAAGACAAAGGTTGCACCAATAAAGACCATATCGTTGCCACGACTTGAATTATGCGCTGCCGTATTAGGAGCCAAACTCTTAAAATATACTCTACAAGCTCTACGAATATCACAACCAATAAAATTATTTGGATGGACAGATTCCGAAATTGTACTCGCATGGCTTGAAAATCACCCAACAAAATGGACAACGTTCGTCGCCAACAGGGTGTCCCACATTCACGAGCTGGTTGGTCAAAATATTTGGAATCATGAACCGACAAAACAAAATCCCCCAGACGTCGCGTCAAGAGGTTTATGTCCATCTGAACTTGAAAACCATCCCTTATGGTGGCATGGTCCAGACTGGCTAATGAAATCATACACACATTGGCCAAATAAGAGGGAAGCCCATACCAGCCTTGAACAAAGAAAGCTTCAGATAAATCTTGTATTACCAACATTGAATAACGATATAATCGAGAACCAATTTTCGTCATATACAAAATTAATTCGCGTGCTAGCATACTGTCACCGATTCATTGCAAATTGTAAACTCAAAGAGAAAGATAGGAGAGAAACCCACTATTTAAAATCAAATGAGATTAAGCAGGCGTTCAAACATTTAATAAAGCGGGCCCAACAAAGGACATTTGCAAGAGAGGTAGCTATGTGTAAACGAAATGATAATTTAAAAAAGGGTACTTTAATAAAATTAAATCCGATTTTAGATCAAGAAGGTATCTTACGAGTGGGGGGTCGTCTTAAGTTTTCAGAACTTCCGTATTCAGAAAACCATCCAATCATTTTATGCGACAAAGATATTTTCACAAAATTATTAATTGAAAAGGTTCATAAAGAGTGTCTACATGGTGGACCACAACTGATGATGTCCATACTAAGAAAACAATTTTGGATTATTAATGCTCGGAATACGATCCGTTTTCAAATATACAAATGCATTCCGTGCTTTAAACAAAGGGCTGAAACACGAACTCAACTAATGGGCGAGTTACCAAAAAGACGAGTGCAGATGGCCAGACCATTCCTACATTCTGGTTTAGATTATTGTGGCCCATTCGCGTTGAAAACCCACAAAGGAAGAGGTGCTAAACGGTATAAGTCATATGTAGCTCTTTTCATTTGTATGTGAGTCAAAGCTATTCACCTGGAATTAGTAACAGATATGTCAGCAGAAGGATTTATAGCTGCTTATCGAAGATTTTGTTCTCGTCGTGGATTCTGTACCGATCTATATTGCGATTTTGGTACTAATTTTGTAGGCGCACATAAAATGTTAAAAAATCAAACACATTTTATGGTAGGAGATATAAAAATAGAAGTTGCTGAATTTATGGAAAATGTCGGAGTTAATTTTCACTTCAATCCTTTGGTTCACCACACTTCGGCGGTCTATGGGAAGCTGGAGTTCGCTCAACTAAACATCACTTAAAAAGAGTGTTAAATAATATCACACTAACTCCTCGCGAACTCCTCGTATGCGCCACGGTATTAATACAAACATGCTTAAATTCAAGGCCACGTTGTGAAATGACAAGTGATCCTCAAGATTTATTACTGCTAACCACAGCTCATTTCTTAATTGGTGATTGCTTGTTATCTACACCCCAACAATGTGTTTTGGTCTTGCATGTGAATAGACTGGATCGTTGGCAACATCTGCAACATATCCTGGAGAGTTTTTGGCGACGATGGAATACCGAATATTTAAGCCGTTTACAACAACGCCCTAAATGGAACCGAACACACGAAAATTTAAAGATAAATGATTTAGTCATAGTAAAGGACGAAAATCTTCCACCGAGTAAATGGCTTCTGCTAGAGTTATAGATACTCATTCTGGCTCTGATGGATTAGTACGAGTAGTGAGTGTTCGCACGAAAAATTCAATTTTCAAACGACCCATTTCCAAATTATGTGTTCTTCCAATCGGAAACCAACCCCTTGACCAAACTGATCATAATTCGCAAAATCAAACCGATTCTAAATTAAAATCAAACTAAATCATTCATATAATCAAACATTCAAAATCACATACAATTCAATAGCACACTTATAAAACTATCAAATTCTTTTTTTTTCTATACAATTCATACACACAATTCTAAATTCGTAACACACTTTAAAAAAAAAATAAAAATATCAGATTAACAATTTCTCACCATTACGTTCCTAGTTAGTTGAATGCGCAGTTCCAGATAGTGAGTAAGGGGCGCTATATCCTCTAACTTCGGTGTCAGCGATAGTTCCGGTATAGATGTTTTCGTTTCAAGGATGATAGCAATTTCAACACAACCTAAAAACCAAATGGCAGAATAAGTTTTGTTTTGTTTATCATATAAAAAGTTGTATATAATTTTATTAAAATTTTGTTTTTTTTTTAGTTTAAAGGGAAACCTGAATTGATTTTAGATATTCCTAAGTAATATCAAGGGGGGGGGGAGAATGTTCAGTCTGCGCATTACATAATGGATCCACCTACAATTGAAAAAAAAGAAACACAAAGAAACACATCAAAAAAATATTTAAATCTATACTTATCTGAAATATGGGAATTGAATCGCCACCATGTCACCGAGTCACCGAGTCATCTCTCACCAACAATAATGATCCAATTATTTTGTAATATAATATAATATTTTATTTATTATTTACATACTATTATTTTATTTTATTTATTTATTTAAAACAAAATCCCAAAAGAGCCTGAGGGCTCGTATAGGGTGTATAAAATTATAATAGATTACAATCATAAAGATATCATGAATATTATGTTAAAAATTATGTACATACGTAATAATTAAATTATACAAACTAATGACAAATTAGGTGTTAATAATGTGCAACAAAATAATAGAAAAGAGAACAAAAACAAAAAAAAAAAATAAAAAATATACAAAGCAAGAGAAAAAAAAAAAAATAAATAAAAGAGAGCATTATTATAAACTAGAAATGAAATTTATGATTGGATTTGATTGCTATTGTTTTTGATTATTATACTTGAGCATTAATACATTTCTAACTGAGTTTTTAAACTTTTTATAAGAGAATCTTTTAATGTCACTTGGAACAGTATTGTACACCTTGATTGGTTGATTAAGTATTGTGGTATTTCCTGCGTTCATACGCAACTGATTTGCCGTTCTAGTGTTGTAGTTATGAATTTCATTGTTGGCAATTAATTTTGTGTTTGATTTTATATTTTTTATCTGCATATTATGTATTTGTAAGATTTGAGCCAAATTTCTACTGTCTTCCACTTTAAGAATTTTATACTGCTGGTGTTATTCGATTAGTAGATGTTCTATGATTAAGTTCATACATATTTTTTATTGCCTTGTTTTGAATTCTTTGTAATTTGTTTAAGTTTTTAGCATATGTGTTTCCCCAGATGGCTAAACCATACGAAATTACACTGTTAAATAAACTGAAGAAGATAGTTCTTTTTAATTTTAGTGGGACTCGCTTCCCAATTTTCCTAAAAATCCCTGCTATTCTACGCGTTTTCTTAATAAGCTCATTTACGTGACAATTCCAATTTAACTTTTCATCAACAACAATACCTAAATATTTATACTGGCAGACTTTTTCAATCTGACAACTGTTATAATGTACAGATAAGTTTACATTAGCTTCCTTGATCATCATAAATTTTGTTTTGTTCACGTTGACTGTTAATTTATGCAGTGACATCCATTTATAAATAGCTTCCATATCCTGATTTATTTTTGTTTCTAATATTTCTAGATTATTTTCAGCATATATTATAACTAGGTCATCTGCATACATAAACTGTTTCTCATTTAAACTAAGATTTGATAATGTACTCACATAGCAGTTAAATAACGCTGGCCCCAACGAACTACCTTGTATTACGCCATAGTTAATACTTTCAATACTGCTTATGGTATCCTCGCACTCTGCATACTGTCTTCTATCTTTGAAGTAACTAGCAAACCAATTGTATTCTTTACCTCTTATTCCTAATTCAAATAAGATTCTCAACAATATTTTCCTATCAATCGAATCAAATGCATTAGTCAGATCAAAGAATACTAAAGCGGTTTTTTTATTATTACATACAGCATTTTGAGTATACGTTATAACATCGAACAAGGCTGCTTGAATATTAGAATTTTTTGTAAAGCCATACTATGACTTACTTATTAAATTATTATTTAATAAATATTTTGTAATTTGACTATTAACATATGTTTCCAAAATTTTACTTAATATTGGAGCTATCGATATCGGTCTATAATTATTTATATCAGTTTTGTCATCTGACTTATAAATAGGAATTACTTTATTAATTTTAAGAGAATCTGGAACATTAGAATGATGAAGTGAGGCGTTGATAAATGCGCAAATAGGTTTGACTAGTTCATTTTTACATTTGTTTACCATAGTGGTTTGAATGCCATCAACCCCAGCACTGTTAGTATTGTTCAGCTGATTTATAACTACTATTGTTTCCTCCTCATTAATTTTTTTAAAATAAAATCTACTGCTAGTTCTACATACCGGTAAGTAAATTGTTGAGAAGTTTTTTGCCATATGATTTCCTACATTGCAGTATAAATGATTAAAGTTTTCTAATTTAATATGCTTTTCAGAATAATTTTCATCTTGATAGAAATCATTTAATTTGCTTGTGTTATCTGCAATTATAGCTTTTACTAAGCTTTTTATAGCTTGTGTTATCTGTAATTTTCTTTTCATTCCTGTTAACTTATTTTGCCAAAATTGATATTTACTTTTAACATATTGATTCTCTGTGTTATTAAAGTATTTTCTGTACCAGTAGTTCCTTATTTTTATTAAATTTAGACATTCATTATCAATCCACGGTTTAGTATATTTTACAGCTTTAGTATATTTTTTTTCAGTTGTAGATAAGTCAGCACAACTACGTAGAGTATTTATAATATTTTTGCAAATAACTTCGGCAACACCAGAAGATATGTCGATATTGCAGTTCGTTAATTGATTTTTTAATAAATTGACATTTGTATGCTTATAAGTATATTGACATGTAGTTTTGTTTATAAAATATTTATAATTGAGTTCAACTATTAGGATATGATGATCAGTAATATTAGAATTTAGATGTGTAATATTTAGTTGTTTTTGTGTTTTATTTAATAATATATGATCAATATATGATTTTGAGCTTGGTCTAGTTGTTGAGGTATCAGCGAAATAAAATCCGTTGGATTCGACTATAGTTTTGTAAGTGCTAATATTATTATTATTTTTATTTTTGAGGTTGAAGTTGAAATCACCAATTATTAACGTATTTTCATTTTTTAATTCTTCCAGGTGCGAATCTAGGATAGAGAAAAAATTATTTATCAAATTTCTATGGTTGTTGGGTGGCCTATAGATAGCCGAGATATTTAGATTCATCTTGCTGTTTTGAATTTTAAGTGACAGTATGCTATTAAAGTTATCGCAGTAATTTTTTAATATTTTGTAGTTTAAAGAAGTGTGTATAAATAAACCGAGTCCACCACCACGTCTATTTTGTCGACAAGAGAAACTTTTATTGTAGTTTTTAATATTAACCAAATTTATTTTTTTATCAAGTATCCAAGTTTCACTAAAAACAATTATATGAACAGTTGACTGTAAATTATTCAGTAAAACAGTGATTTCGTCTATTTTGTGCTTTAAACTATTAAGGTATACAATTTTTAATGAGTGTAAATTATCAAATCGAAAATTTTCTATTCTAGCTACATTTTTAACTTGAGTATTTAATCTGCATACATAAACTTATCTGTTAAGATAAGTTTCATTGTCTATTATCATTTACCTGCTCAAAATTTTTATTTGACTAAATTTGTATCATTTTTGTGTTCATTCCTTCTCTTAACCAAACTTTACCATCCTTTACCCAAGCAAATTTTATTTTTTTTTCTCTTTTGAGATCTCTAGCTTTTTTATATAATAATCCAAAGTATGGTGTGATTCTTTCATTGATGAAAACTGTTTTTGGTGTTTCACTACTGGGTTGTTGAAATATCTAGTTGTAATCTAAGTTTATTTTCTTTTTAGCAT
>OX352773.1:122855680-122868180 GCA_947095535.1 Poecilobothrus nobilitatus
AACAATAACAATAACAATAACAATAACAATAACAATAACAATAACAATAACAATAACAATAACAATAACAATAACAATAACAATAACAATAACAATAACAATAACAATAACAATAACAATAACAATAACAATAACAATAACAATAACAATAACAATAACAATAACAATAACAATAACAATAACAATAACAATAACAATAACAATAACAATAACAATAACAATAACAATAACAATAACAATAACAATAACAATAACAATAACAATAACAATAACAATAACAATAACAATAACAATAACAATAACAATAACAATAACAATAACAATAACAATAACAATAACAATAACAATAACAATAACAATAACAATAACAATAACAATAACAATAACAATAACAATAACAATAACAATAACAATAACAATAACAATAACAATAACAATAACAATAACAATAACAATAACAATAACAATAACAATAACAATAACAATAACAATAACAATAACAATAACAATAACAATAACAATAACAATAACAATAACAATAACAATAACAATAACAATAACAATAACAATAACAATAACAATAACAATAACAATAACAATAACAATAACAATAACAATAACAATAACAATAACAATAACAATAACAATAACAATAACAATAACAATAACAATAACAATAACAATAACAATAACAATAACAATAACAATAACAATAACAATAACAATAACAATAACAATAACAATAACAATAACAATAACAATAACAATAACAATAACAATAACAATAACAATAACAATAACAATAACAATAACAATAACAATAACAATAACAATAACAATAACAATAACAATAACAATAACAATAACAATAACAATAACAATAACAATAACAATAACAATAACAATAACAATAACAATAACAATAACAATAACAATAACAATAACAATAACAATAACAATAACAATAACAATAACAATAACAATAACAATAACAATAACAATAACAATAACAATAACAATAACAATAACAATAACAATAACAATAACAATAACAATAACAATAACAATAACAATAACAATAACAATAACAATAACAATAACAATAACAATAACAATAACAATAACAATAACAATAACAATAACAATAACAATAACAATAACAATAACAATAACAATAACAATAACAATAACAATAACAATAACAATAACAATAACAATAACAATAACAATAACAATAACAATAACAATAACAATAACAATAACAATAACAATAACAATAACAATAACAATAACAATAACAATAACAATAACAATAACAATAACAATAACAATAACAATAACAATAACAATAACAATAACAATAACAATAACAATAACAATAACAATAACAATAACAATAACAATAACAATAACAATAACAATAACAATAACAATAACAATAACAATAACAATAACAATAACAATAACAAGTAACAATAACAATAACAATAACAATAACAATAACAATAACAATAACAATAACAATAACAATAACAATAACAATAACAATAACAATAACAATAACAATAACAATAACAATAACAATAACAATAACAATAACAATAACAATAACAATAACAATAACAATAACAATAACAATAACAATAACAATAACAATAACAATAACAATAACAATAACAATAACAATAACAATAACAATAACAATAACAATAACAATAACAATAACAATAACAATAACAATAACAATAACAATAACAATAACAATAACAATAACAATAACAATAACAATAACAATAACAATAACAATAACAATAACAATAACAATAACAATAACAATAACAATAACAATAACAATAACAATAACAATAACAATAACAATAACAATAACAATAACAATAACAATAACAATAACAATAACAATAACAATAACAATAACAATAACAATAACAATAACAATAACAATAACAATAACAATAACAATAACAATAACAATAACAATAACAATAACAATAACAATAACAATAACAATAACAATAACAATAACAATAACAATAACAATAACAATAACAATAACAATAACAATAACAATAACAATAACAATAACAATAACAATAACAATAACAATAACAATAACAATAACAATAACAATAACAATAACAATAACAATAACAATAACAATAACAATAACAATAACAATAACAATAACAATAACAATAACAATAACAATAACAATAACAATAACAATAACAATAACAATAACAATAACAATAACAATAACAATAACAATAACAATAACAATAACAATAACAATAACAATAACAATAACAATAACAATAACAATAACAATAACAATAACAATAACAATAACAATAACAATAACAATAACAATAACAATAACAATAACAATAACAATAACAATAACAATAACAATAACAATAACAATAACAATAACAATAACAATAACAATAACAATAACAATAACAATAACAATAACAATAACAATAACAATAACAATAACAATAACAATAACAATAACAATAACAATAACAATAACAATAACAATAACAATAACAATAACAATAACAATAACAATAACAATAACAATAACAATAACAATAACAATAACAATAACAATAACAATAACAATAACAATAACAATAACAATAACAATAACAATAACAATAACAATAACAATAACAATAACAATAACAATAACAATAACAATAACAATAACAATAACAATAACAATAACAATAACAATAACAATAACAATAACAATAACAATAACAATAACAATAACAATAACAATAACAATAACAATAACAATAACAATAACAATAACAATAACAATAACAATAACAATAACAATAACAATAACAATAACAATAACAATAACAATAACAATAACAATAACAATAACAATAACAATAACAATAACAATAACAATAACAATAACAATAACAATAACAATAACAATAACAATAACAATAACAATAACAATAACAATAACAATAACAATAACAATAACAATAACAATAACAATAACAATAACAATAACAATAACAATAACAATAACAATAACAATAACAATAACAATAACAATAACAATAACAATAACAATAACAATAACAATAACAATAACAATAACAATAACAATAACAATAACAATAACAATAACAATAACAATAACAATAACAATAACAATAACAATAACAATAACAATAACAATAACAATAACAATAACAATAACAATAACAATAACAATAACAATAACAATAACAATAACAATAACAATAACAATAACAATAACAATAACAATAACAATAACAATAACAATAACAATAACAATAACAATAACAATAACAATAACAATAACAATAACAATAACAATAACAATAACAATAACAATAACAATAACAATAACAATAACAATAACAATAACAATAACAATAACAATAACAATAACAATAACAATAACAATAACAATAACAATAACAATAACAATAACAATAACAATAACAATAACAATAACAATAACAATAACAATAACAATAACAATAACAATAACAATAACAATAACAATAACAATAACAATAACAATAACAATAACAATAACAATAACAATAACAATAACAATAACAATAACAATAACAATAACAATAACAATAACAATAACAATAACAATAACAATAACAATAACAATAACAATAACAATAACAATAACAATAACAATAACAATAACAATAACAATAACAATAACAATAACAATAACAATAACAATAACAATAACAATAACAATAACAATAACAATAACAATAACAATAACAATAACAATAACAATAACAATAACAATAACAATAACAATAACAATAACAATAACAATAACAATAACAATAACAATAACAATAACAATAACAATAACAATAACAATAACAATAACAATAACAATAACAATAACAATAACAATAACAATAACAATAACAATAACAATAACAATAACAATAACAATAACAATAACAATAACAATAACAATAACAATAACAATAACAATAACAATAACAATAACAATAACAATAACAATAACAATAACAATAACAATAACAATAACAATAACAATAACAATAACAATAACAATAACAATAACAATAACAATAACAATAACAATAACAATAACAATAACAATAACAATAACAATAACAATAACAATAACAATAACAATAACAATAACAATAACAATAACAATAACAATAACAATAACAATAACAATAACAATAACAATAACAATAACAATAACAATAACAATAACAATAACAATAACAATAACAATAACAATAACAATAACAATAACAATAACAATAACAATAACAATAACAATAACAATAACAATAACAATAACAATAACAATAACAATAACAATAACAATAACAATAACAATAACAATAACAATAACAATAACAATAACAATAACAATAACAATAACAATAACAATAACAATAACAATAACAATAACAATAACAATAACAATAACAATAACAATAACAATAACAATAACAATAACAATAACAATAACAATAACAATAACAATAACAATAACAATAACAATAACAATAACAATAACAATAACAATAACAATAACAATAACAATAACAATAACAATAACAATAACAATAACAATAACAATAACAATAACAATAACAATAACAATAACAATAACAATAACAATAACAATAACAATAACAATAACAATAACAATAACAATAACAATAACAATAACAATAACAATAACAATAACAATAACAATAACAATAACAATAACAATAACAATAACAATAACAATAACAATAACAATAACAATAACAATAACAATAACAATAACAATAACAATAACAATAACAATAACAATAACAATAACAATAACAATAACAATAACAATAACAATAACAATAACAATAACAATAACAATAACAATAACAATAACAATAACAATAACAATAACAATAACAATAACAATAACAATAACAATAACAATAACAATAACAATAACAATAACAATAACAATAACAATGACAATAACAATAACAATAACAATAACAATAACAATAACAATAACAATAACAATAACAATAACAATAACAATGACAATAACAATAACAATAACAATAACAATAACAATAACAATAACAATAACAATGACAATAACAATAACAATAACAATAATAATAATAATTTTTTTTTTTCTTTTCGCGAGGGGTGAAAAATCTTTTAAAGAGGTTTTAGAGGGTCCGCACTCTAAAAGACTGTGAGACTCCCGTGATGTTAAATTGAGGCGCTCAGCTCTCCGGGTTACTCACTAAAAAACACCTGACTCCGCTCCCACGATGAATTCCAGCCTGGAAACGCTCTCGCATTACTTCAGGTTGGATCGTGCTATTTTCGTTTGTTTTTTCGGTGATCCTTATTTAAGTTTCATCAATCTTCCAGATATTTTATAAGTTTTTTCTTGCTCAGCACTGCTTCTATATTAACTGCTACTTCATCCCACTGCTCTTCGCTTTCTGGCATAACGCCGACGATGTTTTCGGGGGTTATAGGCCCTATTGCCGCAACCAAAGAGCTTCTGTGTTCTTCTGCCAAGCCGCATTCAAAAAATGTGTGATAGGCCGTATCCTCCACAGCATTACAGGGTCTGCAGTCCGGGCACCCTTTACCCATTTTGAATAGGTACGAATGAAAGTATCCATGTCCTGACAAGAACTGTGTGACATAGAAGTTGACTTCTCCGTGTTGCCGATTATTCCAAGATTCTAGCTGAGGAATTAGACGTGCTGTCCTTCTACCGTTCCGGTCATTGTACCATCTTTGTTGCCATTGTGCCATGGTGAGCGATCTTGCCTCCATCGTTGCCTCCTCCTTGCTGGTTCCCGGGTCCCTATTGAAAATGCTGTTCCGCTCGCGCGCCAGCAGATCAATCGGGATAACGTTCGCGATAACTGTTACCGCCGTATGCGACACCGTTCGATAGGAGCAAGCGACGCGAAGAGCTCCTCTCCGTTGTACCGCCGTTGGTCGCTTCCTGCAGTACTCTTTGTTAAGAGCGTCCGCCCAGATCTCAGCCCCGTACAGTAATATGGATTGCGCCACCGTCATGATCAGCCGCCTTTTCTTTGGTTGAGGCCCGCCAATATTCGCCATAAGCATATTAATTTGATTTGCAATCCTCGCTGCCTTATCTGCGGCTTGTTTTATTTGTTTCCAGAACGTGAGTTTTGAGTCCATCATGATCCCCAGGCAGGCTCGGCTCGTGGTTTGTTTTGTGTGTGTGCGAAAAATGTTTTGTGCGTTTGATTTTTTTTTTCAATAAGGTACTAAAAAGCTATACTATAAGCAAATCCCGGCCACTATTTTCTATGGTCTTATATTATTATTGTTTAAAAGTAAAACGAAGTCATTGTCAATTTTTTTTATGTTTGATAATTTATAATTGTCAATTTATTTTAAAATTCGGTTGTAGTCTATAAACTATAATATTTTGATTATAATTATTTATAAGGCAAATGGAATACATTTATGACCAAAAAATTAAACAACAAGAGTTTTGACTAAAACTTTTTTCTTTATTAATCAAAAAAAAATAAATAAACAAAAATTAAAAAATTAAATAATCCAAGTAATAAAATTAGAAAATTAATAAAACATAACAAAAAATATTGTATAAAATATTAAATTAAGGGATTCGCCTAGCTTTGATTTTAGAGAAATCTTTTCTCAACATATCTAGGTTTATAGATTTGGCAATGTCCGATTCAATGGAGATTATTGCCAAACCATTCAATTTTTCTTGCCCCATAGTTGATCGCTGGTAATTTTTAATCATTTTTAATTTAGAAAAAGTTCTTTCACCTTTAGCAACAGAGACGGGTAAAGCTAATAGCACTCTTAATGCAATCAGTGCATTTGGAAAGAGTTCTTCAACGTTGTTATTATAAATCCATTTCAAAATGTTTTCTGGGTTAGTATCATCTTCAATTTTTCGAGACAACAATTTCAGGTCAATTTGCAGTTCGTTTGCGTCAAGATCTTTGCTTTCTTTATAAGTTAATGCTGTTTCTAATAATTTACATTTATCTATGAGTTCATTGTTCTCCATTTCAGCACTTATTTTAATATCATACAAAAGTTCAAAAGGTTTCATAACACTTGAAAACGATTCAAAACGTTCTTTCATTGAAGCAATTGCTATTGTAAATAATACGTCGAAAAATTTCCTTTTGAATTTCATTTTAGGATTAATGTAATCGGGGACTTCTGGCTCCTCTCCAAAAAAAAGCTTTCTTTTTCGGATCCGATTTTCTACCTCAGGACTAAAATCATCAGTCAAATCCGCATCTATAGTGCATATTTTAGCTTCTGAAATATATTTAGCGAAAGAAACTTCGAAATTACGAGAAATTTGTTTTTTTCAACACACTAGCTGCTGATCTCACATCCATGCTCTGTGATTGTAATAGTTTGCTCGTACAATTTATTTCTGTTAGAACATCTTGCCAGATTATTAGACTACAAATAAATTCAAAACTGTCTAATTTTGATGCGATTGATTCGGCTGTTATGCGTGTAAGTGCATCTTTTTCCAATTGAACGACTTCTTTTAACGCTGAATAAATACCTTTCAATCCGGTTTTCAAAGCACTAACGGCATTAACATGGCTTTCCCATCGTGTATCACTTAATGATTTCACTGTCAATTTACAACACATGGATATGAAAATATGCCAACGCTTTGGCGATCTTGAGAAAAAATTGTAAATTGTTTGGATGGTTGAAAAAAAATTAATAATTTCAATAGCTCCTTTTACTGCATCAACAACGACTAAATTTAAGCAGTGGCAGGCACATGCAACGAAGAAAGCCCTTGGATTGATATTTGTAATATGAGACTGAACACCGTTTTTTTTCCCACGCATATTGGCTCCATAATCGTAGCCTTGACCACGAAGATTCATAATAGATAAGCCATTTTGTTTCAAAAAATTTAATATTTTTCCGGTCATCTTCGCTCCCGTTGCATCCAAAATGTTAATAAATTCCAAAAAACTTTCTTTAACTTCCACACTAGCATTATTACCTTCGATTGATTTTGTGATGTGGACGTAACGCAGAACAATTGACATCTGTTCTTTATGGCTGGCATCAGGTGTGCAGTCTACAATAACGGAAAAATACGTTGCATTTCTTACCATTTCCAAAATATTATCCTTCGTAGTTTTAACGATCAATAAAATAATTTCTTGCTGCATATTTTTTCCCAAGTAATGAGTCTTATTTGGATTTTCACTCGGCCCGACTTAACTCATTAACAATTGCACTTCTAATGAGAAATTATGTAATTAGAAAACTATGGTCGCGTTCAGTAGAATCTACCGCTACACTGAATTGCAGCGGTGTAGCATTTAGCGCTACATGTTTGTACTGAACGATTTGCAGCAAAATTAAATGACATTTATTTTTGTGTAACTTTTCGTATATTTTTATTTTATTTAAATCGTATTTTTGTTTTCTAAATCTTATATTTTTTATCTCTCAATTTATCAATTTTTAAAAAAATGCTTGAAATCCAAAAATTCTCACAAAATTTTGTAAATAAAAATTTTTGGCATTAAATGTGAAGACATAAACGTCAATAAAAAGTCGCTACATAATTTAGCGTAAAATTTTCTTGCTGCAAAATTCATGTAGCGCTACATTGTAGAGCTAGATAAAAAAATCGTTCAGTAGAAAATTTTATCGAGCGCTGCAGTTTTTTTGTAGCGCTAGATGCTACTGAACGCGACCAATGTAACAATTCTAGGAAAAACAAAAACGAACATGTTTGACTAAAATTATTAAGAAAAAAAATATGGGTACAAACAAAGAGCATATAAAATATAAAAAAAATATTTAATATAAAAGCTTCTAAAATATTTCGTCGTAATAGCTTTTATATAAACACTCGTAAAAAATATTTACGTAATAAATTATATCATTAATGCAATGGAAAACTCCAAAAGAACTTAAATGATTCAAAGGACAGAAAGCAAACTTCAATGCCTGAAAATAGGTATAAAAACAAAAAAAAATCGTCAAAAATTAATTTCATTAATTGTTTTGGAGACATTAAAAAAAAAAGCAAAAAATTATGTTTAAAAAATTAAAAACTAAAAAAAATAAAATTTCATATTGTAAAAAAATTAAATTTCATATCATCTTGTAGACGCCTTTTAATTTTCGGCGCCTGCGGTGCCTGTGTGCATTGCACACTTCGAACACGCTTCGAGCCGGGCCTGTCCTCAGGTACTTTGCGGATTCTTTTGTCTCTATTGTTTGGGTGCCAGCTTGTATTGTAATTATTGTTGGAATCCGTTTCCTTGTTAGGATGACAATTTCTGTTTTTTCTGCTGCTAATTCCACCCCATGCAGTTGCATCCAATTGCACACTCTTCTCATGACTTGGTTCAGTTTGATCTGTGCCTCTTCCAGGCTCCATACTTTGATGACTGCTGCCACATCGTCTGCATAGCTCACTAGAAGAGTTCCTTCCGGCATCGCTATTCGAAATAATCCATCGTAAACGATGTTCCACAAGTCTGGTCCTAAGATGGACCCTTGGGCAGCACCTGCGGTGATTTGTTTCCTTCTGGTTCCGCTTTCAGTGTTGTATACTAAGCTTCGTTCAATAAGGTAATCTTCTAAGATTCTTTGCAGATAAGTGGGTATGTGGAATACATTTTGCAATGCCTCTATCATATCATTCCACCTCGCTGAGTTAAAAGCATTCTTAACGTCCAGTGTAACAAGAAAAACTATTTTCCTGGAATAGTGGTTTCCCCTTTCGGCTGCTTCTGCAATTTTTGTCACCGTTTAAATAGTATTTAGCGTTGATTTCCTCGGCCTAAATCCAAACTGCTTATCTGCCAGATCACCTGCAGCTCTTATGGCCATACCCAATCGAGCTTTTAATAATTTCTCGAGAAGCTTCCCAGCTGTGTCAAGCATAAATAGTGGTCTGTAAGATTAAGCCGTGAAACGTTCTCCTTTACCCTTGTCTATCAATACTAGTTTTGCCTCCTTCCATCTCTTGCAAAAAACGCCTTCTTTTAAACTGGTATTGTAGATGTTTAGCGTTGTCTCCGGGCAAACATCGACTGCTGTTTTTATGGCTTCGTTAGGAATTCCGTTGGGTCCAGGTGCTTTCTTGTTCCTCAGAGACTTAGCTGCTGCTTCCAGCTCCCCTAGGGAGAATTCTGGTATTTCCTCATTTATATACCCTGAATATATCTCGTTTCATATTGGATGTGTGGGGAAAAGCGCATCTACAATGAATTCTATTTTTCTGCTGTCATTGCACTATCAGCTGCTGGACTTTTGAATTTCTTCATTGCAATCTTGCACCTTAAACTCCACGGCTCGGTATTCACCTCTTCGCATAATTCTCTCCATTTTTTTATTTTGCTTTTTTTTATGGCAATTCGGAGTTGTTTTCTTACTATCTTGTGGTCCATCGATGCAATCGCCGCCTCTAGTCTGTTTCTGATCCGTTGTGCCATCCGACGTAGGTGCAAGCATTTCCTCCTTATTTCTGCTATTTCATCCGTCCACAAGTATACAGGGCGCTTATTTTCTCTCCATTTTTTCCGTGGCATAGATACTTCGCAGGTCCGTGCAATGCTGTTCATCACTGAGTTAACCACCGCTTCTGCTTTTCCTCTACCCTCTAAATTTTGCGAGAACTGCCTTACTCTTTCAAGGCTATTACTCAAAGTCGACCTCATTTTATTGCGATCAAGTTTTTCCACATTCTATCTAACATTTAGGTCTCGACTTCTCAATCTTTCTGTCGGAGCAGCATGTAACTCGAATGACATGTATTGGTGATCGTTACCAGTTTTGCCCTCGAGTACTTCCCATTTCCGGATGCCATTCAAGAGGTCAACTGATGATAGTGTTATATCTGGTATCCTTTCTGTATACCCCGAGCGTCGAAATGTAGATGTTGCCCCTGTATTTAACACTATCAGATTTTGTCTGGCTGCCATGTCCATTATTTGCTTCCCTCTGCTGTTGGTATATGGCTCTCCCCATTCTACGGCTTTAGCATTGAAATCTCCAGCCACTAATATGTTCCCCCTTATTTCCGCTATTACGTCTTCTAATTTTTCCATTTTCATTTTGTATTGCTGCGTTGTTTGGTTTGGTGTGAAGTAGCAGCTAATAATTGTGAGCGTGCAGCTTTTGATCCAAACAAAACCTTCATCGTTGCCATGGCTTTCGATTTTAATTTTGTTTGGTCTTACTACCCAGATCGCCGCCGTATTTGTTGCATCAGAAAACTAGTTCGGAATGTCTCTATTCCTATACTGTTCACTTATTATTACTATGTCGGTCTTTCTCTCCTGAACATTCTGAGTTAAGAGATCGTCTGCCACCACACTCCTATCCATATTTCCTTGAGTGAACCTAGTCATTTAAACGCCTTTTGACCTTCTCAAGTGCCTCACGGAAGACCTTACACGTACCCAAACCCGAGACATGGTCAATCGCTTGCACTTTCTTCTCTTCGCAAAGCACACATTTTGGGGCCTGTACACAATTTTTCACGATATGCCCTTTTTGTCCGCACTTATAGCACAAATTTTTCCGATCAATGTCCTTGCATCTACTTTTTATATGACCGAAATTTAGACATCTATAACACCTTGGAACTTGTGCTCTTAGTCTGATCCTGCATCTTATTAATCCTACTGTAATTTTACCCGCTTTTAATATCTCTTCAGCGTCTTCCTCCTCCATCTCCACTACGCCTAAGATTTGCTCTTTCCTGCTAAGTTTTGAAAGCGACAGTCTGAATTGATCTTTTTTCTTCAGATCTCTGTCTAAAGCGCCTCGCACTTCTTCAGGGGTTGTTAGGCTATCCAGGTCCCGGATCTCCAGCGTTGCTTTGGGCGTTAAACTTTTAATCCCAGCCATTTCCTCCAAGACCTTTTTTAGTTCTTTACTAAATTCCCCGTTGTCTGCGGATCCTTTGCTTATTTCCACAAGAACATCTCCTTTCTGCGTTCTGCGGATCTCTTTGATGACTGTTTTTGTAGTCCTCGGATCGACGCCTCCCTTTATCTTCTTCAAGATTTCGGCATACGTTTCCCCTTCCGCTGATTTGATTATAATAGCTTCACCTTTGGTCTTGCTAACTTTTTTTTCCTTTTTTGCCTTCTTTTGAACAGTGCTTCCGCTCTTTTTCCGACTTCTTTGGCTACTCGCCGACTCTCTTTTACAAGGCGTGCTGTCTGTTCCTATATTGGCGCTCGATTTTTGGTGTTGCTTCTTTCTGCCGACAACAGTCCACTCAACATCATCTGCTTCTTTGCCTTGTTTAGAAGCTGGGGGTGTGAACATGCGACCCCTCGGGCTATTATCTGGCTCTCTCATTCTTTTGCACACGCTAGGTGTTGCTACAGCATGTTTGG